>PVHT021183583.1:2820688-2886302 GCA_004024745.2 Catagonus wagneri
TTTTTGCCTTTTTTGTCATTTTATGGCCGCGGGTTTATGGCCACACCCGCGGCATGTGGAGGTTCCCAGGCTAGGGGTCTAATCGGAGCTGTGGCCACGGGCCTGCGCCGCAGCCACAGCAACGCAGGATCCGAGCCGCGTCTGCAACCTACACCACAGCTCACGGCAACGCCGGATCATTAACCCATTGAGCAAGGGCAGGGATCGAACCCGCAACCTCATGGTTCCTAGTCGGATTCGTTAACCACTGCGCCACGACGGGAACTCCCTCAGGCTTTCTATTTCTTCTTGATTCAGTTTTGGTACCTAGGTTTCTTGGAATGTATCCCCTCCTCCTAGATTATTCATTTTACTGGTATATAATTGTTTGAAATAGCCTGTTATGATCCTTTTAATTTCTGAGTTATCTGTTATAATGTCTCCTCTTTCATTTCTGATTTTAGTTATCTGAGTCTTTTCTCTCTTTTTTAAAAGTTAGTCTAGATAAAGCCGTGTTGATTTTGTTTATATTTTCAAAAAGCAATTCTTAATTTGTTGAGTTTCTTTCTCTCTTTCCTTTTTTTTTTTTTTTTTTTTTTTTTTTTTTTTTTTTTTTTTTTTTTTTTTTTTTTTTTTTTTTTTTTTTTTTTTTTTTTTTTTTTGCAACAGATGTGGCATGCAGAAGTTCCAGGACCAGGAATGGAACCTGTGCCACAGCTGTAACCAAAGCCACAGCAGTGAAATGCCAGATCTGTGAGGGAACCCACTGATCCATGAGGGAACGCTGATTTTTTTTTTGTTCTATTTTCTACTTGATTTGTTGCTGCTCCAATCTTCATTACTTCCTTTCTTCTGTCAACTTTGGACTTAGATTTTTCTTTTTTCTAGTTTCTTGAGGTATAAAGTTAGGTTGTTTATTTGAGGTTCATTCCATTCATTGTATTCTTCAGCTCCGGAAATTGTTTTGTTCTTTTCTAATTTTTATCTCTTTGAGGAACTTCTCCTTTTGTTCATTGGAATTGTTTTCCTGATTTTGTTGGCTCATCTCTATTTTCTTGCAGTTCACCAAGATTTCTTAAGACAATTATCTTCAATTTTTTGGTAGGTGACTCACCTATATTTCTTTGGGGTCTGTTACCAGAGCTTTATTAGTTTCCTTTAACTGTGTCATGCCTGATTTTGTTCATGATCTATGTGACTTACATCGATGTCTGTGCATTTGAAGGAGCAAACATTTCTTTACAGACTGCTTTTGGCAGGTAAAGACTTTCTCCTACTGAGACTGCCTCTGGGATCATAGCTGAATGGGGCTGGAGCTTGGTCCTGTAGCTTCTGCTGGGTCCATGGGTAGATACATGAGCATGGCTCTTGCTGGGTCCCCGAGTGTGCTGCTACCCAATTCTTGGGTCAGTCCCTGGGCAAGCAGAACTGACTCTGAAATTTCAGTGCAGTGGGGCTGGAACTGGTCACAGGGCTATTTCAGGGTCCACAGTCAGGACTGAGGTCAGTGGGCCTGATACCAGGGGTACAGACTGGCATCTCTGGGTCCCAAGGCAGGCAGGGCTGACTCTGGACCATGGTAGAGTGGGGACTGGGGTTGGGTCACAGGCCTGATTCAGAATCTGCATTTGGAACCAAGGTCGGCAAGCCTCTTACCCGGGCATGGATGGATGCAGCTCCTTCCAGGTGCCTTGGCAGTTGGGCTGGTTGCAGGACTGTATCCAAAGAAGGCTAAAGCTGAGTCCACAAGTGGATGGGGCTGCTTTTAGTCTGCAGTTGGGACAACATTCAACAAACCTGCCACAGGGACACATACAGGCCTTTTCAAAGCAGCTCTCTTTGTTCTCAGGCTTCACTAGTGTTTGGCATCCTTATATCTGGTTCCTAAAGCTCCAACAAAGGTACTTTTGCCCATGAATGGCAACCAGATGGTTATTTTTAAGGGGGGATATGAGCTGGGGACCTCCTGCTATGCCATTTTGCTGACATCTTTAATATTTTTAAGATTCATTCACAAAGTGTCAGTACTTTGTTCCTTTTTTATGGTGAATGGATTACTTTTAATGACTGCATATTAATTTATCTTGTGGATGCAACGTAATTTAATTAGCTGCCTTCATTCACAAATATATAAATGTATTTTGGACTAACATATTTAATGACTCATTGAACAATTTTTGTGCACATGTTCAAATAATTTTGTAGGTTTTAAGGCCAGTTTTTGTGAGACCTGCGCTACTTATTTAATTAATAAGCAACTAATTTAATTAGCTTTGTTAACCAAATTGACTCATTTTCAACTGGCCATTTCTGCCAAACTGCTGAACTGGGAGCCCCATATAGACACAAAGAAAACATCTTGGAAAGGGAAAAGTTACCACGAGAAAGGGAAATGAATCCAGTTGAGATTCTAATATGCCTTTCTTCCTACCCACAGAGGAAAGCACTTATATCTTCCCAAACATAATTACCTTCCTGGTGTTTAATGAATACAACTTTAATTCATGCTATACAATTTAAATATGCTAGAATTCAAGACACAGGGGAAGTTTCCTTGAACTTGATGATCTGGTATATAAAGCAAAGCTTTAAATGTCTGGAGATTATTGATTTGGTTGTTTACTTTGGGAAGTCCAGTGGGGTGTCTGTTGAAGCAATTACCTCAAGTGTCTCAACACGTTAAACAAATCTGAAAAGCAGCCCCAGAGAAGGACCCTGGCTGGTGGAACCAGAAGCCTGCAAGGCTTCTGAAGTTCCAGAACCAGAACAGACCCATGGTTTCCAGTCTTTGGCAGATTAAGAGGCACCTGGGGAGATTATTAAAAATACAGACACCCACTTCAATTCAGTGAATCAGAAACTATAGCAAGATACTGAATCTAAGTGTCTGTATTTTTTAGACAAGTTAGCAGATAATTCTGACCTACACCGAGTACACCAAATGTACTTGAGGACATAAGATCCAGCCGTTAGAGAAATATATATTGTTTAACTCCTGCAACAAAAGAGCCTTTTCTAAATAGCGACTCTGTTTACGTGGAGAGATGCTGTAAGAAACTACTGCCCAAACCCACTCCTGCGTTATTACAGACAGGATCTTGAAGCTGTTGCTGTGTCTTTTCTATGATGCCCATGTGAAAAAAAAAAAAGAATCTTTAGAATCACTGGTCCAGAAAATTTTGGTTAAGTCTGAAGAATATAATTTAAGGGGATGGGATCAAAACAGTGATATTTGTAATAAATCGTATTTCTGACTCATGTTGGTGGACAGGAAGCACTCTTCAATTTTAATAGTTATCTTTTTGCCTTATTGAACTGTATATGACTCTCAAGTGACTATCAGACATATTTTTATTGTCTGTGTTTTCCTATGATATAATTAAAAATTTTGTCTCCTATTTATCACATTGTTTATAGTCTTATAAGCCACCTCAGAGCCTTTGTAGAATGAGGCATGGTATGTGAGTGTGTATGCAAATTCATTTGTTTATTTATCTACCAATTAAAATTTCTCAAGTGCTATTTTGGGCAATCGGCAACATCATGGTCTCTCCCTGTTCCTCCATCCCTTTGTCATTCTCACCAAAAAGGTGCTAAGAATGTAATTAAACAGAAAGATGGACCCGTTGTTTAAAAGCTCCATGGAGAATGCTATGGTTAAAATGAATAATTTGAGAGCCTCCCAATGAAGTAAATCTGGGTACCATTTATCCTTGAGCAACATGGATTGGAACTGCATGTGTCCAGTTAGACATGGATTTTTTTTTTTCGATAAATGTGTTGAACATTTTTTTTTGGAGATCTGTGAACATTTGGAAAAACAACGAACTGTATAGCCTAGCAATATTGAAAAACTTTTTAAGTATGACATGAATATACAAAATGTGTGCATATAATATATATATATACATATATATATATATACACATATATATATATATATACATATATATATATATATATATATAACATACAAAACATGTGCTGATCAACTGTTAACAAGTAAAGCTTCTGGGCAACAGCAGATAGTAGTTAAGTTTGAGGGAAGTCCAAAATTACATGCAGGAGTTCCTATTGTGGTTCAATGGGTTAAGAACCTGACTAGTATCCATGAGGATGCGGGTTCCATCCCTAGCCTCACTCAGTGGGGAAAGGACCCGGTGATGCAGCAAGCTGTGGTATAGGTCACAGACACGGCTGGCATCTGGTGTGGCTCTGTGGCGTGGGCTGGCACCTGCCGCTCTGATGCAACCGCTAGCCTGGGAACTTCCATATGCTGCAAGTGTAGCCATAAAAAGAAAATCAAAAAACTTATGTGTAGATTTTTGACTCCATGGGGGGTGGGCATCCCTAACCCCCATTTTGTTCAAAGGTCAGTTGTTTCCCCTCCAAGGAGCCCCCCCCCCACATTGGGCAGGTGGGGCTGATGAGCCTGGCTGGCTCAAGGGATCACAGCGTCATTTCTGCCTCAGCCAGTTTGCTGAGTCCCAGTCTCTGGGGCACAGACTGTTCTCTCGACCTTGGCCAGGTGCCTGACAATTCTTGCAGAAGCAGCAGGCCAGAACGTGTGGCTAGAAAAGGGAAAAAAATCCCTCTCCACTCCTGGGAGAACAGCTCCTCATTTACACGCCGATGATGGTCGGTGGCTTAGCAGTGTCATCTTGAAAAGGCAGGGATAAGGTGGCTTTAATCGAGGAAGAGATTTGTCCCACCACTCACACCTTTAATCCGCTCGGGTGCAATTGGCTCCCAGAGTGGGCACGTTTTCAAACAGGAGCTCACATCATCTCAAGACTTTGAGCTGAGACCCCAGAGAAGTGATTACTAAGCCTGAAGCCGTGTAGACTGCTAACGGCCTTTGAACGCTGCACAGATCACAGGAGGTCCATGGAACCCGGTTGTCCACAGAAGTCTTGCAAAGGCTCTTCTGGCTGATCTCTAAACCGAGTCCCCTGAAACATATAGAAAATACTTGAAGTCACGAGACAGCTTCTATTTCTGCTTGTGGACTCAGCAACAGGGCTTGGGTTTAGAATCTGGCTATATTCCTCTTGACTTTCAGAAGCGAATCGACACTGCAGCACTGTTTGCCTCCTATCGGTGTCTCCCCAGCCATAGCCCACCTTTCTCTCATTTCGATGAGTAATTTTTTTTTCTCTGGGGATGCAAATGGAGCAGATGGGTGAGGTGGTCTGCGGTGCCTATGACAGCAAGCTGTGAACAGAAGGAACAGGACGGCCACCACTCTGAAGCAACATCACAAACTCAGGTGGGGTCACTTAGGGGTTTATGTAGCAGCTGTGTGTTGATTTATTTCCACGAGGGAAATAGTCTCTCCACTGGCAAGTGCACAGAGGCTCGACAGCCAAGCCTGGAACACCAGAAGGAAATGGATCAGGATCCATTTTACATGGCAAGATTTGTATCCCATTGTATCCTTAAGTACCCAGCTTGTGTCTGTGATAAGTTGACTGGCCAGAGAAAAGACCAAGGCTGGGAAAGGTGTCAGTGGGACAGGCACATTCCAGCCCCTAGGGAGCCCATCAGCCTCTGGCCCAGCATCCTCCAAAAGGTACAAGTTATCACATTTTCCCCCCACATTCTTTCAGCTCAGTTAGTTTTACCAGATATATATAAAGTGTTAGCATTTTAAAATAAGCTTGTTTTTTCCCCCCAAATTCAGTAATGTGTTTGTTTTTGCCTGGAAATGATTTGACTTCATAGCACGTAAAATAAATGGGAAATCTCAGCATCATTCTTATGTTAGAAGTGGCTATCCAGAAATATCTCTCTTGATACCCGCAGGTTTTCTTTTTCTTTTTCTCTCTCATTTGGGGAAGATGAGAGCTACGAAGCCGTTTATCTCCCCTAAATTAGCCATGTGACAACTCGAGCTATTAATAACTACTTCCCACAGCATTAATGTTTATGTCTGAGAGGGTCAAGCGGTGATCACTGTGGGAGAGTGGCCAAGATAAACGCGAGCAACACAGCAGAGATGCAGCCCGCGTCTGCACAAAGTGGGGAGAGGAGCACAGAAGTGACCCCCGGGCACCCCAGCCTCCACTTGTAGGTATAAGAGGGGTCACCGATATGCCCTCTGCCCATGGCCATGGCACTGAGTCCCCCGGCTTGACTGCGAGTAGCCCGCATGTGCTCCTGGTGCTGCTGGCATGGCTTCTTTTGCCCTTGACTGTGCCTGTTCCTACCTCTGGCGACCAGCCCGTCCTGTCCAGGAACCAGCTCATGGGGTTCATGGCCATTTCTGCCACTCAGGACTTAGAGTCACTTTGTCCCAAGTCTCGAACTTGGAACTGGCTTTTGTGTATTTTCCCTACCAAGTAGCCAGTGTCCATATTTTGCAGTGTGTTTGGGGGTCTAACTGGAATCTTTAATTGCTGCAAATGCTTGCATTTATTCACACCTTCCCAGAGGCTTCCTTTAGGTCGCTGTAGCAGGATCTGAGTGTGAAGCCCTGTTACATTGTCATGAGTGGCCAGAGCTGAGGGCAAAAAGGGAGAGAGAGGAACACATCCTAGTATCAAATGGCCTCGGTCCTCATCCTGGCTCGCTCGCCGCCAACATCACTTCATCTCTCATTGTCTCAGTCTCCCCACCTATAAAAACATGAATTATTATATATACATCTTCAGGGGTTCTCACTGTAGCTCAGCAGAAATGAACCCAACTAGTATCCATGAGGACGTGGATTCATTCCCTGGCCTCACTCAGCAGGTTAAGGACCTGGCGTTGCCATGAGCTCTGGTGTAGTTCGCAGATGCAGCTCGGATCTTGTGTTGCTGTGGCCATGACGCAGGCCAGCAGCTGCAGCTCTGATTCGACCGCTAGCCTGGGAACTTCCTTATGCCACAGGTGCAGCCCTGAAAAGACAACAGGTAAACAAATAATATATACACCTTCAAAAGGCTGTTGTGGTGTTATGTGAAGGGACTCTGTGGTCCTTGCTGAGCCACCAAAGTTGGTTATTACAACGATGATGGTGATGATGAGGGTGTTCGAGTTTTCTGGAAAAAACACGAGTCTCCAAAATCCCTGGATGTGAGGAAATCCCCACAGGAGGAGAAGTGAGAAATGATTGCACTCCAGGGATAGTTTCTCTCTGATGAAGATTGAATAATCCAAGATGCGCCCCACCACCACCACTGGGGTGGGGGGCTCCCACGTCCCCTGGTAGGCAAGACGCAGCCCCCAGGGTCCTCTCCTCCAGCCTACTGAAACGCTCAGGAGAAAGACCTGAATGGTGGCCTTCCGGCGTGACGTATAAAACCCTTGAAAAGTCAGACTGGGCTGATCAGAGATGCAGTGATGGAAACACCTGCTGTTTGTGTAGCGGATGGTGGCTGGTAAGGGACAGCCTCCTTGCACACTGATGAGAAGCGTGACACACCTGCGCAGATCTGCATTCACTTTGCAGGGCCAGAGCCTCCTCCAAGGAAGTGGAGGTCTCTCCTTGGGAGGTAATAAAATCATAATGGCCAGGAGTTCCTTAATTTCCTTCAGCGGTCGAGGCACTTTCTCTCCAAGGAGGTTTGCGAATGCCTTCATTTCCATTCCTCGCACAGTGATAACTGCCCTCCTTTCTGGCTGCCTTGCTTCCAAGCCTTCTTTTCCCCCCTGGTTTCAGGACATGATATTTCTTTATTTTTTAAAACATTTTATGGAAGTATAGTTGATGTCTTCACATAGCCCACCTTTCACAGAGAAGCTGAAAGTCCAGGAGACTCACATTCCCGGGCTCCCTTGCGGTTTGGCCTGGACCAACAGCCCAGCTCCTCTGACCTCAGGCGCCGACCTGGAACTCCAGGTCGGAAGTCAGAAATGCGATGAAGCAGAGGACTCCTGGGGTCATTTTGCAGGTGCTGTGCCAGACGCACTTTGAATCCTGATTCCTGAGTCACGGGAGTCGATTCTCACACAGTCCCCACTGGGGCGGTAGGAAAAGTATCACCCAGTGGCAGCCGTGTCTCCACTGAGTCACAGCACAATGCGACTTTGTACGTCATTCCTGTTTGCCGACCCTCTGAGTGTGGTTCTCAGGCCTTCCTGGGCTTCTGGGAGTCCTCGCCGTGTAGCTGAAGCTCCTCTTCTTGCTGGTGTGTACTTCCTTCTCTCCCCCTAACTCCTACGCATCCTTTTTAGATTGGGCTCAAGCATCACCTCCTCCAAGAAGCCTTCCTTCACGCATCCTTCCATCGGACTATTTAGAAATCTTGGCATCAGGGGCTCAGTCTAATTTTTTCCCTTATCCCACGTACCCAGAACTGTAGCTATTCAATAAACATATCTGAATTCTTTTCCTATGGCCACTGTAACAAATCACCACCAATTTGGTAGCTTAATACAGATCTCTTCTTTCACCAGTTCTGAAGTCCAGAAATCTGAAGTCAGGTTCACCAGGCCACAATCAAGATGTGGGTGGGTCTGTGCTCTCTCTGAAGAAGAATCCATTCCTGGCCTCTTCATGCGGTGTTGGAGGGGCGGGGTGGGGGGGGGCTGGCATTCCTTGGCTTGTGGCCCCATCACTCCTGTCATTACCTCGGTGGTCACATTGCTGCCTTCTCTTCTGTCTGTGATCGGCCTGTGCCTCCCTCTTACAGGGACACTTACGATTGCATTTAGGGACCACCATATACTCCAGGATAAGCTCCCCATCTCAAGGTCCTTAACTTAGTGACCTGTAAAGGCTTTGCTTAGTCAGGTATCAACCACAAGTGCTAGGGATTAGCACATGGACAATTCGGGGGCCATTATTCAGTCTACCTACATCACAGGTCGCATAGAGCATGCTTTTTGGTAAAGTAAAACACTAGCTCTATAATACTTTCCTCCAAGTTGCTCCCTGGCAGTTGTGTTCTCTGTCACGTCTCTGTGGAAATATTTGGACCCCTCGCAAACAACACCCCCTTGAGCTAAATCCACCTTGAACAACCTGCCTCGTGTGCAAATCCACCTGGTGGTCACAAGCCCTGATGAAGTTGATGCAAGCTGTTAGGATGGCCCTCTGCCCAGACCTGTTTGACCTGGAACAAAACTGTTAGGTAAGCAGAATGGCTGTGCCCTGACGTCGTGAGGCCTGGCATCCAGCCTCTTCCTCGTGCGGGGCTGGAGATGGGGATTCCACCTCGCTGAGCCTCGGTTTCCTCATTTATATAAGAAGGACAGACTCGACCCTTCCCCTCTCAGCCACGTCCTCTCGGTAGATTTCCACATCTTTCTCTTTTCGCAAAGGAACACAATAACTATGTGACTCCACTTATGCAGCATAGTAACAGGCAGTACTTGTCTGGTTTAGGTGACAAAACTATAAAGAAACCCGGGAGATCGTTATTGCCAAATGAGGCTAACGGTTGTGTCTGGTGAGGGTGTGAGAACAGAAAGGATGAGAGGGGGCCAGCAATTGCTCATTCTTGACCAACATGGTGGTGACCTGGGCATTTGCCTCAAAATTATTTACCAATTTGCTTTATTTATCTATTTAACTTTTTATTTTGAAAATTTCCAGTATTCCCCAAAGCAGAGACAATAGTATGATTAAACCCCAGCTTCAACAGTTGTACACATTTTTGCTACTTTTGTGTCACATCTGCATGCCTCCTAATTTGGGGGGGCATGAGACATTTAAAGCCAATTCCAGATGTTGCATCATTTGACCTACAAATGCCTAAGTGTGTACAGAATATCTTAGGCATATTATACATATTATATGTAGTATATATTTATATAAAATATTTTTTATATTTATAATATAAAAATTATATAACTATACAATGTGTAATTAATTATAAATTATATATAAGTATATAATATAACTATAATATATTATATATATTATATAATGTATAATATATAATATATAATTATATATAAATATGTAACTAATCTAATTATATGATATATAATAGATAATATAGTTATATAATTAATATAAATTATATATGTGATAATTTAATATATAATATATAAAATTATATATTATAGTCTGTAATTATCAGGTATAATATGTAATGTAATTTAATTATATAAATTATATAATTATAAATATAAATTATATAATATATAATTAAATTATATATTACCTATTATATAATTATTATATAACTATATATAATATAACTAATAATATATAATGATATATATTATCATTGTGGCACCGCAGAAATGAATCCAACTAGGAATTATGAGGTTGTGGGTTTGATTCCTGACCTTGTTCAGTGGGTTAAGGATCTGGTGTTGCTGTGAGCAGTGGTGTAGGTTGCAGATGCGGCTCGGATCCCACATTGCTGTGGCTGTGGCGTAGGCTGGCAGCTGAAGCTCCAATTTGACCCCTAGCCAGGGAATCTCCATATGCCACTGGTGCCACCCTAAAAAGACAGAAAAAAAAATCCGAAAGTAAAAGGGAGGTAATGAAGCTGGACTGAAAGGCAGAAATCCACTGCAGGGAAAGGGCATGCACACGCGTGCACGTGGGCCATATGTCCACCCCAGCCTGCCTGCTTTGTGTTAGGGGGGCACCTGTTGCAGTGGCTTAGCCGGGGGTCACGGTCTTGGTTCCCAGGGATGGAGCTGGATATTGAAATGAGCACAGTGAACACCAAAAATCCTGAAGAACCGTAAGCCTTGGGATTGCGTGGGGCCTTGGAGGGCTGGATAAGTCACGTGCAAGGGTCTGGTTTTCATTTCCTCTTGCCCAGCACCCAGCACAGTGCGTTGGCCGGAGTAAGACCTCTGTAGTTGTGAAATAAATGGGTGATCGTGAAAGAGGATGGCTCCAAAGAACCCCATGGTTTGGAGGAGGCTCAGATACTTTCTCACGACATTGAGCACGCTGCCGCGCTCTTGTAGAGGAGGCGGGTCGTGAGCTCCTTTGTGGAGCCGTGGGAACCCCACGCTGTTAGTGGGAAGCAGGCCTTTGGTTCTCAACAGAAGTGGGTGGGGACACGGAAGCAAACATCTGTGCCGCTAACGTGGGCCCCAATCTGTCCTGCTGCTGGAGAAACCAGAACTCAGGTCCAGAGCTGCTACATGCTGTGAACGTCCTGGGAGGTAGGGGTAGGAGTGGGAATCTGCAGAGAATTCTCAGACTCCCATCCGAGGTGTAAGTCCAGGGCTTGCCAGACCCTCTCTACAGGTCTCTGAGCTCCTGGACCCCCCACAAAGAGGCCAATGGAAGAGGCTCTCCCAAGCTTCCTTTTGTCAAAAGCTGCCCACTCTTCCTGCTCAAGTCCTCCTCTTCCAGAAGTTGCTAGTGAACAGCAAGACCTCATCCACCCTTGCAATGACTCACTGCCTTTGCCCTGGCTGTTCCCTCTGCTGGGAATGCTTTTCCCTCAGCGTCTCGGGGGGCTTGCTGCCTCATGTTCTTGAAGGTCCTGTTTGCGTATCTCCTTTTATTTATTTATTTTTTGCTTTTTAGGGCCGCGCCAGCAGCATATGGAGGTTCCCAGGCTATGGGTCAAATCAGAGCTGTAGCCGCCGGCCTACGCCACAGCCACAGCCACGCAGGATCTGAGTCATGTCTGCGACCTACACCACAGCTCACGGCAGCGCCCGATCCTTAACCCACTGAGCGAGGCCAGAGATCAAACCTGCATCCTCGTGGGTCTGTTACTGCTGAGCACGAGGGGAGCTCCTCATATCTCCTTATCAGGGAAATTTTCCGCAACCATCCTGTGTACACAGATAGCAGCCCTACCTCTACGGCGCGCTTCCATCTCTTGTACTTGGCTTCTTTTTCTTCCAAACCCCTGTTGTCGGTCTCCCTGCCACTTAGAGTTTACAGAATATAAGCTCTACGGGGGAAGGGAGTGTGTTTTCCTCAGATTTGTGTCGCCAAGACCTAGAGCAGTGCCTGCCACATAGTAGGGGCTCACTTCTCACTTGTCGAATGAATGTTTTCTTGTCTGGTCTGTTCACTTAACACTTTGTTACTTTCACATCCTGGTCTTCCAGCTGGACTCCTTGAAGATATGGATGGGGTCTGTTCCTGTTTTAATCACCTCATATTTGTCCCCACCGGTGAGGGAGGCATTCCCGCCTGAGGGCTAGGGAGATGGTCAAACATAAAACACCCAACAGGGCACAGGAGATAACAGCTGCATCTGAGCCACGTGCACTCATAGCCCAGGGGAAGAGGACATTGCACCTCAAACAGCACCACACAGGGGTTGCACCGTGCAGCTGAGTCAACACGGAGGGGCTGCCCAAGGCAGGCTTTGTAGTATCAAGAGGCTGGGGTGACCCCTGGTTCCCACAGGAAGATGTGATTGGCTTGTTTGAGTAATTCCATGAGCCGGAGGGAACTGAAACCCCCTACTCAGGATAAGCAAGAACAGTGCCTGGTCACTTTGATAAGGAGGGTGTTTGGTCTGGGAGATCTTATCTGCAGGAGCAGAGTGAGGAGGACAACTCGCAGTTAGGCCATCGGAGGCCCCTCTGTTTCCCCCGGGTGTCAAGGTAGCACATAATATTGGGCCTCGATGGCAGTTTCTGTCTAGTGATGTGCTGGAAGAGCATTCCGTGGCCAGTCTTGGGCGTGCCGGGGTGTCTCTCTGCAAAGCCCACCTTTCCTCTCACTCACTCCCGCTGTGTCCTGGCATCTCAGCCCTGTGATGGTCCAACCAGTTGCAGACCCTGCAGTCTCCCTCCCGGAGACCGCCTCAGCTTATCCACTCCCTCCTCACGGCCCAGTCTCCTGGGCACGGTGTCGCTTCTTGTCTCCGATCACTTGTGTTTTCTCTCCATGTCTGTGGCTGGCCCCACATCCATCTCTTTCTCCTCACCTGCCTGGCAGTGTGACAGCTCCCAGCGTCCTCCCCAAGAGGACTGCCCTCTTCTTGCGAGCAGCTTCCGAGGGCGTGTTTCCACAGAGGCTGTGGAAACAGTCTGATTGAAGCTTGAAAGCACAGGAGCCCAGCAGCGTTTCCTTGGTGGATCGCTGCGTGCTTGTAAGTCAAACCCAGGAGGCCTTTGGTTCTGACCAGTGAAGACTCTGCTACGTGGTGGCCATGAAATTGCACCTCCAGAGCTCCTCCGGGGGCCCCAGCTGCTGTGCTCTGAGACAGATGATCGCTGCCTTTGCACTGAGCTCTCCGGGGACATTCGGGCCGGCCCGCTGCTGGGAAACGTGGCGCTCTGGCCAGGGCTCGGCATCAGCCTTGCCAGAGCTGTGTTAACACCGCACGCGGCCCCAGACCGTCCTTCCCTTTTCCCTCCTTCTCGGGGTCAGCCTTAGGTCGCCTCCCCTCTTTCCCAGACTCTGCCGCTTCCTTCCTGCTTTCCCTCCTGGGCTGTTCCCGTCATCTGCATGTCTAATACTGTCTCTCTCTTTTATTTCTTTTGGTCATTTTTGGCTGCCCCGTGGCATACAGAGCTCCCGGGCCAGGGATCAGAGCCACAGGAGCTGCGGCAACACCGGATCCCTAACCCACTGTGCTGGGCTGGGGAACGAGCCTGGGTCCCAGCGGCTCCCGAGATGCCACCGATCCTGTTGCACCACAGTGGGAGCTCCTCTAATCCTGTTGGAGGTTTGATTCCCGGAGGACCCCGACAGACGAGGCTCCTGTGGTGAGAAAGTCCTAAATGGTCCCAAGGTCCCATGGCACGGGGCACCCCAAAGAGTCTGTACAGGAGTCAGCTTCTCTCACTGGGCTCTGGGGGAGGGGCTTACAGCACAGTCATTCAAAGCGGGGCCTTAAATATCACTTATACGTGGAATTTAGGAGTTGCCTGGTGCTGCAAGCGGGTTAAGGATCCGGCGGCGTGGTCACAACAGCAGCTTGGTTGCTGCTGGGGCACAGGTTTCTTCCCTGGCGTGGAAACTTCCACATGCTGCAGGTGTGGACACAACAATAAGTATATGTGGAATGTCAAAATGAATACAGATGGAGTTATTTACCAAACAGACTCACAGACACAGAAAACAAACTTATGGTTAGCAAAGGGGTAGGAGAGGGATAAATTAGGAGTATGGGATTAACAGATAAACCACAGAGCAACTGTATCCAGCACAGGGAACTATGTTCAATATCTTACAATAGCCTACAATGGAAAAGAATCTGAAAAAACAAGCATGTGTTTGTGTGTATGTGTATATATATAAATAATATAAAATATATGTAATATATATGTATACTATATATGTAATATAAAATGTATTTAATATATAATACATGTGTATAATAGTATAATACATATATATGTATAATAGATAATATATAAAAAATATAAAATATATACACACACAGATTTTATATATATATGTAAAATCTGAATCACTTTGCTGCACATGGGAAACAATATTATAAACCAGCTATACTTCAATTAAAAAAAAGAAAAAGGGCCAAATATAGAATGAAACGGCAGCTCCACCCTTTGAGCCGATGTGGGATCTGAGGTCGTGCAGACACTTCACGTGCCTCAGTTTCCAAAGCTTCAAAATGGTGTTGTTGGAAGAATTAAGTGTGGTGAAGTGCTCCCCGTGTTGGGAGATGATAGAAAGTCCAGGCGTGTGCAGCTCCGCCGGTGGTGGTGGTGGGGGGGGGCAGTGAGTGAGAGCCGTGCTCGCTAATGCAGCAAGTGCTATGCTCTTTCTACAAAGGACACTGAAGGCAGAGACCTCGGGGCTGGGGCTCCCTTTGTCTAGGATCGGAGCCACCCTGATGCCCTAACTTGCCCAAAGCATCAGGCCAACAAGTCCTCTTTTGGGCCCAAGTGTCATTGTAACTTGGCCTCTGTGCACGGACGACGCCAAAGTGAATCTCAGAGACAGAGTTTGGGATGAAGGAGAAAAGAATGGCTTTGTTGCTTTGCCAGGCAAACGGGGGACACAGGGGACCCATGCCTTAAAAAAACAGAAACAAAGCAAAACTGTGTCCCACCCAGGAGGAACTGGTGAGGAGTTTTAAGCAGTGGTTCAAGGGCAGGGTAGCTGATAAGGATGGGGGGGTGGGGCTGTGTTCCTTTAATCTGGCCCCGGGGTTCTCTAGCTGAGCATCTGTGGGTCTCAAACTGTGACCTTCTCTCCAGAGGGAGGAATGCTGCGAGTAGTTACCAGCCTCCATTTGCTGGGGTTAGTTCTGCAGAGGAGCTCCCAGAGGTGTGTCTCTCAAGGCGGAAGCAGGACCTGCCCCCAAAGCTGCGCCATTGTTTCTCTTGCTCCTCCCGGGTCTCTGCATCCCTGCCCTTCCCTGATTAGCGACTGTTTGAACCTGCCCTTTGGAGCTCAGGGAAGCTCATGGAGGCTGAAGCCTAGTCCTTACCAACAAGAAGTAGGGGACACCAAAAGGCTTCTGTGCCCAGGAGACCCCCTCCCGGGGGCGGGGGCCTGCTCAGTTTCACAACCCCCAGCAAATATGTGGAGAATTTGAAGGGAACACAGGACGCCCGATGTTGCTTGGAGACCGCCCTGCCCTCAGCCCCAGGATCTGCTTCCAGTCCCGCACCGTCTCTCACTCAGAGCCGGGACTCCTCATTGAGCCTCCGGAAGTGGAACGGGGAGGACGGGGCGACTTCCACAATCTCTGGTTTGCCTTCTGGCTCTGCTGACGTTCTGCCGACACCCAGCCCTCTGCTCCCCTCGGCCTGGCCCTGAGTTTCAGCGTTGATGCCAAATGATGGTGGTGATTTCAGGGCTTTTATTCTCTGATGTCACCTGTGAGCCTCTTAACCCGGGATTTTCAAAACAGGATTTTCTTATAAACCTAAGCGTTATAAGATTTTTTTGTCTCTCTCTCTCTCTCTCTCTCTTTTTTTTTTTAGGTCCACACCCTTGACATATGGAAGTTCCCAGGCTAGGGGGTCCCATCGGACCACAGCCACAGCAAAGGGGGATCCGAGCCGCATCTGTGACCTATACCACAGCTCATGGCAACACTGGGTCCTTAATCCAATGAGCGAGGCCAGGGATCGAACTCACATCCTCATGGATCCTAGTTGGGTTTGTTAGCACTGAGCCACAACGGGAACTCCAGATTTTTTTTTTTTAATCAAGATTTTCTAGAGACAAAGAGGCTGACATGGAAAAACAATGGAACAAAACCCGTGTGACAGAGAGGTGACTGTGGGAGTTTCCCCATCATCTTGCCGGAAGAGAGGGAGGTGCCTGGGCTGGGGGTCGCGGGAGAAAGCAGGCTGTGGGATGGGAAGCCAGACAGGCAAGCTCTCCTATCCCGGCTCTGGGAGCCCCTGAGGGAGACCTACATCCGGGCCCCCCAGAGAGCAGGGGCTCAGAACAGTGACTCAGGAGCAGGAACATAACGAGGCCCTCAGGGCTCATTAACCGAGAGGCAATCGCCTAGCACGGCTCAGCCTGCCATCAGCATCCAGCTGCCTTCCTCCTCCTCTTGTCTCTCCCCTTGTCTCCTTTTCCTTGGAACGGGCCTCCGCATCAGCCCTATCTAGTCTCGGAAGAATCCCTACCTCACCAGGGGCCAGAGGCAGGCAGGATCCTGCCCCGGGAGGGGGCGGTGTCAAGGTCAATGCACGAGGGTCTGAAAGAAGAATTTCCTGACTTTTTTCGGGGTGAAAAAAAAGAAGTCTGTTGAGATGAGAGATGGATGCTGCAAGTACAGTGGGATGACTTCCTGATAACTGGGGAGAGCCGCAGTTGGCACGCGGTGATGTCTGTGTTTATAGCCCGCGGAGAGGAGAGGTCTCAGGATGCACCTGCTGATCTGCTGATGGGTTGGGGAAAGAGGAGGTCTTAGGATCCACTCGCTGGTTGGTTGAGGGTGGGCCACATACCTTTCCTAGCAGGGGCAGAAAGGAGTGGGCCAGGCTGAGGGAGGGGCATTACAATGAGATGGGTTGGGACCATGATAAAGGATCTGGTAATTCTTGTCTTGGCCAGAGGCTTTGAGTCTTATCTCCTTGTACAGGGCTTGAAGTCGACAGACAGACTCTGTGGCTGTTCAGTTACTTCTGCAGGAGGTGTTATAATCCTACAGCCCCTAGCCAGCTGCTCTCAGATCCTTGAGAGTGAGGGTGTGTGACAGCCACTTCCTCTGGCCACTTCCACCCCCAAGCTTTGCATCCCAGGCTGCAGGCACCATGTCTCCCTGGTTCTCAGGGCTGGTTAAGTGCCCGCCTTGTCTGTTTCCTCTTATATCGTGCTTACCCCTCGGCAATATTCATCACACCCTATCCATGTGGTCTCCTTCATTTCCTCCCACCACTGGTATAACAGGCTTTTCAAGGGCGAGGACTGTGAGTTGTTCCCGTGTCCCCAGCATTGGCAGAAGAGACATGGCAAGTGACTGGTGGAAGCAGGGAAGGAAGGCAGCGCCCAGGCTGCACCTGGTGCTGGGAGCCCTGTGGGCAGAGGGCGGAAGGACCCCCACAGTGGGTGGCCTGAAAGTTTCTTTTTGTTCATTGCTCCAGCGATATATTGGATGTGACGGGGGGTGGGAATGACATTTTGTCCCCAGAGATGCTCTTAAAATATAAAGGGGGGGAAGGGCATCTAAGGAGCAGGTCACCTCATTATATGACATAATCACTGTCAGCCCTGGCTAGTGACCCCGCTCTCATCTTAGTTGCTGGGGAGACGCGGTTTTCCCTGAGGGATCCTCCCCGCTGGAAAATCAAGTCCCGCAGCTCAGCAGATGGAGGCACACGGGTGAGTCCCACCCAGCTCGAATATTCTAGAGGCGGTAATTCCACCACACACGCCTGCCTCCTGGTGGACTTCAGGCCAGAGCCGAGTTGTGGGCTGTGCTCGCCACGGGCAGCGAGGCCGGGCAGGGCATCCCGTCTCCAGGGACAGCGTCCCTCAAAAGGTCCACAGTGACCCCAGCAAGCTGCCAGCCACTCACTCTTTGTCAATGGTGATGACAATCCTAGAAAGCAAAAAAAAAAAAGACTTCCAATCTTGCAGATGGTTAAAAAGTGTTTTACCTCCTTCAGATTTAATGAAATCCAGGTCCTGGGAGGTTCTTGGAGGGGAAAAGGCTCCTGGGAGTGAGAGCTTCCAGAATGAGAGGCGAGGCGGGACTCTGGCCAGCCTCATTCGCTCCCCTTGTGGATTTCAGTGAACAAACCCTGAGCCCATGGTCCCCACTTTGGAAAGTGCATCCTGCCAGTGGAGACAGGAAAGTGAGGGACCCCGATCCGGGGGTGGGGTGGGGGTCTGACTCTTCCTTAGCTTCACGGTCAGCTTCACGTGGGTGTGCTTCCTCCCTCTTGCCTTCCCCCATCTTCCTCCTCCCCCCCTTTCATCCTGCTATCCCCCCTTTCAACACAAGAGTCGTTGGCTAAAAACGGCTTGGCATCTCTCTGGAGCTGCTCCCCAGAGTAGAATTCTCAGGGTCACTGTTGGGGGCGCTGAGGAGAGCGGCTTTTAGTGGACAACCTAGGAGTTGCCCCCACGAGGGTGCTTTTGGGGGCCCGCCCCCAATCTGATTCCTTGATCTTCCTTAATTCTTAGAATTCTTTTTTTGATGGGGGATGTGAAGGAGAAAAGAACAGCTTCATTGCTTTGCCAGGCAAAGGGGGACACAGCAGGCTCCCACCTTCCAAAACTGTGTCCCAGAATTCCCCGGTGTCTCAGCAGGTTAAGGATCCAGTCCAGGGTTGCCTCAGCCAGGTTCGACCTCTGGCCTCTGAACTTGCAAAAAAAAAAAAAAAGCGTGTCCTTAGAATTCTAAGAATTTTCTTTCTCCTAGCCAGCTTTCACTTCTTTTCTCAATCCTAAACTATCCCCTGAAGAACTCTTGCCTTTTAAGGTCAGCCCCTGACTTTTAGAGGGAGTGCTTTGTTTCCATAAGCAAGTCTTTCCCCCAGGTGGGAGGGAGGGGTTCCCCATGGATCCTCGCCAGTCTCGGGCAGCAGACACCGGGCAGAGGTGAGTAACCATCGTGCTGCCTTAGCCCACCTGCTTCCTCCAGAGCCTTCCCTTTCCATCAGAGTGGAGATGGGTCCTCTGGGGCCACAGAGGTTCAAGAGATTCCAGGGGAGGGCGATGGGAGGAAGAGTATCTACTCCAAAGTGTTGTCACAGGAGTCAAATTACCATCGCAAAAGCACCCTCTAAGCACCGGAACCTGCCCAGGCCAGAGATCCCTGCTTCCTCCCTCCCTCCCTCGGCTCCAAGGGAACCAGAGTAACAGCTATTTCAGGAGGCACCGAGTGGGAGGAGAACCACTTCTCTCGGGGGCCAGCAGACCAGGTTCTCTTAGTCAAGCCCTGAGGAGCTAGTTGGTGGGCCTAACTAGCAAGTTAAGGAGCTTCTCCGCTCTTCTGTTGCTACACCTGAGGCATATGGACGTTCTGGGTTAGAGGTTGAATCGGAGCTGCAGCCACCGGTCTGCACCACAGCCACAGCCACGCCAGATCCGAGCTGCATCTGTGACTTAGGCTGCAGCTCGCGGCCACACCAGATCTTTAGCCCACTGCGCGTGGCCAGGGGTCAAACCCGCATCCTCATGGATGCTAGTCAGGTTCGTAACCCACTGAGTCACGATGGGAGCTCCTCTCTACTCTTTCGAATGTGAGTTTGAGGATCATGCCAGGCAAAGAACTGGGCCACCTTGGGACAGGAGAAGGCCCCAGAAACCCAAGAAGTGCCCCCATAGAGGCTGACTCTGTTTTCCCAAGAGGTTGGGGACCGGGCCTGGGGGGCTGCTGGTTTGGAAGGGCTGGGCCTGTCCACACTTGCCTTTCCCTCGATTTAACGGCCAGGCAGCTGCACCAAATTCCCTCTCCTGGTCCAGCTAGGAGGGCTCACGCCCTGGGCTGGGAGCCCAGAGAGGCCCTACTGCAGAGACATTTGGGCCTTCTCCCTGAAACGCCCAGCTCTGATTTATTTCCTGGCCTGGCCGGTGTTCCGCTGACCTGATCCTATAAAGCGCATAATTACATTATTAGCATATGATGAAGCATGGAGCACAATGGGTCCTGCTGGAGAGGATTAGGATAAATGGCAGCTTCAGCAGAGGGAAGGGAGGAGAGGTGAGGCCAGGCAGCCTGGGGTGGCAGGTACCTGGGCTGGGGGTGCTTCTTGGCCTCCCTTCCTGGAGGGTGAAGAAACTGACACCCAGGGAGAGAACTCAGCTGGGAAATGCACCGCCTTAAACACAGATCAGGGGACACCAGTGTCCCCCTACCCCGCCATGCTCAGTAGACCTTGGCAGGAATGACATTGGGAGAAGGGGAGATGTTTCCCACAGGCTGGGATCCAGGCGAGGGGACACAGAGCAAAGCGCCCACCCTGAAGGCTTAGGACCTGCATGGCTGAGCAGCCCCAAGAGCCCCGCCGGCATCCAAGACCCTGTGGAAACCACACTTGGTTGCAGCTTAGCAACGGCGGGACCAGAGCCCAGCTCGCAACAGAGCACACACAAGCCTGAGCTTGGTGACGCCTGGAGCCTTTGCTCCTGGGGTTCCTTCTGCTCCTCTGGTTCCTTCCGGCTATGCTCTGGGGCTCACCTCAAGGGCTGCCCTTGGCAGACCTTGGTTGTGGTGGAATCTGCTGTGTTGGCATTATTTGCTTGGAGGAGACAGAGTGACCCCTTATGGTCTCCGCTCTGAACTCTGAACTGCCTGAGGCAGCAGCTTGAGCTGATCCATCTCTGCGCCCCTCTCGTCCAGCAAAGGGTCTGGCACCAAGGTACTCAAGACGCTGCCGATCTGGACAGCTGTGTGGGCGGGGCGTGGGGTGATGGAAAGGTGTAAGCAGTCTTGGGCAGGGCCAGTGGAGAACCCAGGTGCCTTGCTGAGAAGTTCAAGAGCACAGGGGATCACGCTTGATGTAGGGGTCTAGGGATGGGTCCACACCTGGAACCCAGGAGGCCCCAGGTGTGAGGAAGAGGGGCTAATGAAGCTGGCAGCCGTGGGTGGGGGGGGCGGTGTGTCACACAGATTGTGGGGAGGCCAGAGAGAGAAACCCTGAAATAAGGCAACAGGCAGGTCATCCGAGCAGAGGGCAGAACTCAGGGCTTACAGAAGTCAACTTTTCCCTATTTTGTCACCTGGCTGCAGACACCCAGGTGTGCTTCCTCCTGGCCTGAGGCTCTGCAGCACCCACCTCTCCCCGTGCATCCTGGCCATGCCCAAGCCTCCCTCCCGTCTTTCCCACTCTTGGAGTCCTGAGTGGTCCTAGAGAGAGCCGTGTGGATGCTCTGACTGTTCGCCTACTTGGCTTCTCCCTGCTGCGTTTCCCAGAGCCTCCGGTCCAAATGTTTCCATTTCCTGGAGGCCCCAGACGCATCAGTCTGAACTGCACTCAGCTGATGACCTCATCTGCTTCAGGGAGATGGGAAGCACACAGAGGAAACTCCTTTAAATTCCATCCCCTCTCCATCAGTTTCTCTGTCTCCACACCCACCCTCCCCTCCACAGCATCTCTTGGCAAAAGCATCTCTCGCCTCTGCCGCCCTCCTGTGCCCCCCCCCACTTCCCCAGTTGTTTTCAAGTCCACAGGAAGATGGTTCCCTCCATCCCTGAATTGTGGCTCCTTAACTCAGGCCACTGCATTTCTCCTTGTTGTTACCACTGAACTTGGTAGAGAAGTCAGTCCAAACACCTCCACGCCTTCACCTTCTTCTTCCTCCTCAACCTTCACAATCATGGTTTCAACCCAGACCTTGACTGAAAACACGTACCTAGAAAAAGGGAGTTCCCGCTGTGGCCCAACAGGATCGGTGGCATCCCTGCAGGGCCAGAACGCAGGTTAAGTCCCCAACCTGGCAGTGAGTTAAAGGATCTGGTGTTGCCGTAGCGGCGGCACAGGTCACACCTGAAGCTCAGTTCCAATCCCTGGCCCAGGAACTCTATATGCCGCAGGGCAGCCAAAAAAGGAAAAAAATACATACTGCAATTTCATTTTTTAAGTGCTGCTTTTATATTTTTAATAGCTCCTACAAATTTTGCTGCATGCTATGAATTTTGGTATGTTACACTTTCATTTTTTTTTCTTTTATGGCTGCCCCAGAAGCAGATGGAAATTCCTGGGCCAGGGATCAAATCTGAGCTGCAGCTTCAACCTAGGCCACACTTCAACAACGCAGATCCTTAACCCACAGTGCTGGGCCAAGGATTGAGCTCATGCCACTGCAGAGACAATGCCAGATCCTTAACCTGCTGCACCACAGTGGGAACTCCTCATCTTCGTTTACTGTAAAATATTTTTGTTTCCTTTGAGACTTCCTTTTTGACTGATGAGCTATTTAGAAGTGTATCAATTTCTAAATTATTTGGGCCTTTCCCAAATAATTTGATTTCTAATTTAATTTTGACTTGATATACGAATACATATTGTAGGGTTCCTACTCTTTTAAATTTGTTAAGATTTATTTCGTTCCCAGAACATGGTCTGTCTTGAATGGTCCATGTGCGCTTGAAATGAATGTGTGTTCCGCTGTGGTCAAATAAAATGTTCTCTGAATGTCAATTAGGTCAAGTTAGTTGACAGTGGTCTTCCTGTCATCTAATTTTGGCTTACTGGTTCTAGCAATTATTGAGAGGGGAGTGTTAAGGTCTCCAGCTGTAACTGGAGATTTGCTACTTCTTATTTCAGATACATCAGTTTTTGCTTTATGTGTTTTGAATCTCTGTTCTTAGGTTCATACAGGTTTAGGAATGTTACATCTTTTTGGAGAATTGACCTCTTTATTATTATGTAATATCCCCTTCTAGCCCTGATAATCTTTATTCTAAAGTCCACTTTATCCAAAATTAATATAACTACTCGTGCTTTCCTTTGGTTAATGTTTTCATGGTATATGTTTCTTGATCCTTTTTCTTATATCCTATTCTTGTTGTCATACCTAAAGCGTGTTTATTATAGAAAGAGTATAGTTGAGACTTGATTTTTTTAATGATTTTTATTTTTTCCATCATAGCTGGTTTGAGACTTGATTTTTAAGTGCCAATCTGATTATATTTGTCTTTTAACTGTGTGTTTAGACCACTGACATTTAATGTGATTATTGATGTATTTGGACTAAGAGCTATCCTTTTTCTAGCTGTATTTTTTTTTAATATTCTTTGTTTCCTATTTCCTCTTTTTTTGGCTTCTCTGGTTTTAATTAAGCACTTTTATGATTCAGTTTCTTCTTCTCTGTTAACTTATTTATACTTCTTTTTAACTTTCCTAGTGGTTTCCTTTGGGCTTACAGACTTTAAAATAATCTGAGTCCATCTTTTATCATAACAGTATTTTATCATAATATTATAGTGTCACTTCATATTTACATATGTTATAACTACCAATACATCATTGTTATTACTTTATACAATCAGATATTTTTTTGGAACAATTACAAACAAGAACAGTATTATATTTTACCTTTATCCCACCTCCCATACTCTTCACTTTCTTGGGTAGATCTAAGTTTCTCACCTTAATAATGTCACTTCTGCCTGAAGAACCTCTTTCAACATGTTTTGTATAGTGGCCTGCTGGCAGTGGATTCCCTCAGCTTTTATTTGAGGCAGTCTCCATTTCTCCTTGACTCTTGAAGCATGTTTTCGCCGGAAATAGAATTCTAGGTCGACAGGTGTTTTTTTTTCTTTCAACACTTTAAAGGTGTTACTACCCTGTCTTCTTGCTTATATGGTTTCTGGGGAGAAAACTGCCATATCCTGGTTCCTTTGTAGATAAGGTGGGGTGTTTTGTTTTGTTTTTTCCATCTGCTGCTTATTTCAAGATTTTTCTCTTTGTCTTTGGTCTTACGCCTCCTGAGCTGTCCCATGGGTGCGTTGACTGTTATTTACTTACTGTCCTTGTTACCAGGGGCTAGCATGGTGTGGGGTGCGGAGGAAGGGGAGCGATCCCTCATTTTCCTATCGGAGCCTCAGTCTTTGCTGTATGTCCTGAATACTGAACCACCTACAGCCTCTGCGATGGTTTCTGCCCCTCCTCTGCTAGCTGTCCCTCCACCCCTTTCCTTTCCCTTGCAGCAGTGAATAGCCTCCAGGGTCTTCAGTTTGTGTCTTGGAAGAGAACCTCCCTGCAAGTTAAGCCTGAGGGTTTCTTCCCTTCGGGGAGGCCTGGTGGGTTGAGCTGTGTGGAGTGGCCCCTGGCAATGTACATCCTGCTGCAGATCAGGTGCCTGGTTCTGTGAGGGAGAAGGGAGTTTTAGCAGTGCCTGCCATCCCCATCCTGCAGCCCAGGTCTTGAGATCTCCTTCATCCTTCCAGGGAGAGCCTGGTGGGACTCCGGGAGGGAAATCCTAAAGAAGGCTGGGAATCTCTGTCCCCACGACGACAGCCTCCCAGCCATCACACTCTCATACGAGTCCACACTGGCCGCTGGCCTCCAGCAAATCACTTCAACATCTCTCTCTCTCTCTCTCTCTCTCTCTCTCTCTTTTAGGGCCACACCTGCGGTATACAGAGGTTTCCAGGCTAGGGTCGAAATCAGAGCTGTAGCCGCTGGCCTACGCCACAGCCACAGCGACACCAGATCCAAGCCGCGTCTGCAACCTACACCACAGTTCACGGCAACACCAAATCCTTAACCAACTGAGTGAGGCCAGGGATCACACCTGCATCCTCATCGATTTGAGTTGGATTCATTCCGCTGAGCCACGATGGGAACTCCCCTACAGCATCTAGTTTAATGCTTCTACCACTTTACATAGTATCCACTGGCTTCTGCCCTCAGATCAGGAAATGTTCAGGTCCTGTGTTTTCTCACAGATCTCAGTCTCCTTTGAGGATGGCTGTTCTTTAACAGGTTCACAAAATGTCCTAAATGTGATGATGCCTGGCCAGCTTTCAACTTACTGTAAGGTGTGTGTATGGCGGGGGTGGGTGATCTTTTTTTGGCTCTCTTCATATCCTAGAGAGGTGCATTCTCAGCTGTAAAAACAAAATGTTACCTCATTATCTATACTATAAAGAAAGCCTGAAAACAACCCAAATGTCCCTTAAAAAGGAAGCATAAACCAACCACAATGCAGCCACAGAATGGAGAGTTATGTACCGTTTCATCATAGGAATGAGACGCTCACAATTAAAAGGAATATGCTGATGTGGAAAATTATTCTCCGACTACTTTATACAGGTTAAACTTTTTTTTTTTTTTAACATGGGATCCCCTTTAGAGCTATTCCCCAATTTTTTTGGACCCACAGTAGAAACACATCCCCATATCTTGGGAATTTGTGCATGGGACTTGCTTTGGCCGATTTACATGAGAGAATTGCGCTGGATTTCAGCTGTCCCTCACCCCCTGGGCAGAGAATCCTTGGGCAGGGCCCAACCTGCCCAACCATCCATAGCAACCCTGCTGAGACGGAGTCTGTCTGTGGGTACAGGGACCCCAGAGATCACGTGGACTTGGGTTTGGGGCCACCTGAAGGATGGAGAGAGGAATCACGTGGGAGAGAGACTCCAAAAAGATGAAGACCCCTCAGGGCAGAGAGATAGGGCAATGGAGAGGAAACAGTAATGAAAGATACGCAGATGGGTTCCCAGTTTGAGTCTCCTGCTTCACCTCCTTGATCTCTGTGAGAAACCACAGTATCTTAAACGAAATCGCTATTTATGTGAAGTTCACTTGAGCGGCTTCTGCTCTTGCAATCAAAGTATCTCTAAGACGCGCGTGGTCAAAGATTTCTCCTCGTTTCTTCTGACACCCACCAGGGCAGTCTTCTCTAGACTCTCCTGTTTCCCAGACACCCAGCCTTGGAACCTCTCCACGCCCACGCCGCCGCTCCTGCTGCAAGATTCCCTGTTCTTCATACCAGCCCGCCAACTTTGCACGTTCTTAATGGCTAGCCCCGCCCCCATCGCCCCGCCCCCATCCCGCCCCGTCCCCGGCCCCAAAGGCGGGACAGAATCTCTCAGCCCTGGATTTATTCCTCTCTAGAACCATTTGTCAGGTTCCGCCTTGCATAAGAGTTGTCGTGGTTATTTTATTTCTGGAGGTGAATTTTAAGCTCCCTAATGGTCGTAAGTGTCTTAATCATCCCCAGAGGGCTTCGAATGTCTCCTGGATGTTAACCTGCTCAGGGGACAGTTCTTACTTGGCTCTACTACCCCCAAAAAACAAGGACACAGGGGAAGAAATTACAATGAGTTCTCAAAAGAAAGGCTTTTTCTGGTTGCTTTCAGTGAGCCCTCAAATAACAGAAATGGCAGATACTGATGTATACTGCGTGCCAGCCGTTGTTCTAAGGGCTTTTCTGTTTATTCATGCAAGTGATTATAATACATCCCTGGAGGCAAGCTACAGTTAATTTGTTGATGAAGAAACTTGCTCAAGGACACATAACTAAAGAACCAGATTTTTTTTTTTTTTTTTTTTGCCTTGTTAGGGCTGCACTGTTGGCATATAGAAGTTCCCAGGCTAGGGGTCAAATGCGAGCGGCATCTGCGACCTACACCACAGCCATGGCAACGCAGGATCCTTAACCCACTGAGCGAGGCCAGGGATTGAACCTACGTCCTCATAGATACTAGTCAGGTCCATTTCCTCTGAGCCACGATGGGAACGCCAAGAACCAGAATTTTTACCCAGATGACCCCATCCTCAAGGTCCAAGCCTTCAGTCACTTGGCCACGGGTAGGACGCAATGGAAAAGGAGAGGTGGGGCCACGCCCACTCTTGGGTCCACAAAGAGGACAGTAAAGTGAAGTGCATGCTTCTGGCTGCAGGCAGCTGGAAAGAATGAGAGGGGAAAATTCCACCCAGAGATCAGGGGTCTCTGAAGGCACAGAGGGGCTCATGGTGGGTCCGTGGAAAAGCTTCAGCTGCATATGCATGTACACACATCAATGTGTGTGTGTGTCTGTGTGTATCTATACACTTAGAGAAGAAGGTCAGTAGCTTTCATAACCTCCCAAAGGCATCTGTGACCTCTTAAAAAAATCGGAACACAGTTTAAAGGCAGGTAAGTGAAGAAAGAGGGGGAAGAGGAGGCATGTCAGAGAGGATAAGGAAAGAGGGAACGTGACAGGGAGAGAAGGGAGGGATAGGAGAGAAATAAGAACCTTTCCACACACAGGAAGCCTTAGGCAAAGGACTGGAGCCCCAGCCTTGTTTGCAAGATGCATTCCCATTGGCCACTCGGTGTTCAGGGAAAAGGGTGTGTGGGCAGGTGCATGCCTGTGAGAGCATCTCAAGGGAACAGATGAGACCGCAACCCACATACTACCCTGTTTGGCCAACTTCCCCCTCAAGGCAAAACAGCAGGTGAGCGTCTTTATGAAGATGCTGAACTAGTCCTGAAGTGCCTGCCGCTGTAGGGATTGGCCTTACTGGACACTGGCCCTACTCAGGGGTCCATGTGCTTAGGGACAGCTTGGTACCCAATGTGGATAACATGCCATCACTCCGTCCCCTACTCCCTCATACTCCATCCCTCTGCCGTTAACCAGTCCACTTGGAACAATAATACTGGGTCTATTACACCCGCCCTCTTTAAAGTATCTCCTGGGGACATTACTTTGAATTGTTTTCGGTGATGCCACCATCTGGCTACAAGGGTAGTACAGAACAGTGGTTGCGCACGTGGCTCAGGAGTTTAGATTCAAGCTCTGCCACTTGCTTCAGAATCTTGAGCAAGTTTACTTACCCTTGGTTTTCTCATCTGCCAAATGGAGATTGAAATACATCCAAATGTATGGGGTTGTCTTGTGTATTAAATGCACTTGAACTCGTAAAGTCCTTGGGATGGTGCCTGGCACAGGGTATGCACTTGAGAAGCTGAGGTCTTGTCAGTATGCGAAGCAGCTTGGGGGTCTTCCCCAGGAGGGGACCTCAAAGCCAACCGCTTAGCCACACTCCCTAACTATCAGTAGGGTTAAATGGGATTTTCCACCCTCATCACTGAGGGATTCGCCAAACTTGACCCCAGGCTTAAATGAAGATGGGTCTCAATTACAACAATCCTAAGACAACACCACAGAATCTAGACAGTTTTGCAAGAGGATGGTTAACTATCTGAGCAGTGACAGAATTATGCAATGAACGTTCAGTCTCCAACGAGAACTACTTGGGGATTTTTTTATAGTACTTTTTATCACTATAAAAGCTAAATAAGAATGTTGTGGAAAACTCAAGAAGTACGAACATTTTAAATTAACGTCTTTCATAATTCCTTCAAAAAATTCCATCGCTGTTACCATGTTGTGGTATTTCTGCCCACACTTTTTATATTAAAAATAGTCCCTCTCTATCTACCTAGTCTGATTTAGGGATTGAACACCGCGACGTTAGCATTTTATTAGATGACTAAAATCTTCTTGCTGGCTTCCTGATACTGATGATGAGCCAAGTGGGTTTGTTGATTCGTCTTCCCCAAGCTAACGAAATGAGCCTAAGAGCATAGAAATAATTGAAATGGGGAGTTCCCGTAATGGCTCAGTGGTAACTAACCTGATGAGTATCCATGAGTACTCGGGTTCGATCCCTGGCCTTGCTTAGTGGGTTAAGGATCCGGCGTTGCCGTGAACTGCGTTGTAGGTAGCAGACACAGCTCAGATCCCACATTGCTGTGGCTGTGGCGTAGGCCGGTGGCTACAACTCTGATTCAACCTGGGAGCTAGCCATATGCTGCAGGTGCAGCTCTAATATTAAAAAGAAAGAAAGAAAGAAAGAAAGAAATGGGGAAGACAGCCCCCAGATTCCCCAGGAGCAAAGAGGGGCACAACTTCCTGGCTTATTAACCTTTGAAAAATGGTAGCTGGTGGAAGATTCTGGTGAGCAGAATTCTGGTGTGGCTTCTAACCCACAAGAGAAGGTGAGCTGTGAATCAACAAAGCCTGGGGGATTCTCCTAACATCCCTTCGATGAATAAGATGAATAACCCTAGGGGCTGAAGCCTCTGCCCTGGAAGGTAGTCAAGAAAACATCATCAGCCTGGGGAGCAGGAGTCTCTGACTGCCGCTGCAGGAAATCAGGGAGGCCAGGGAAGCCACCTGCAGGCTAGAGTTTAAGTAACCTGCCACCAGTTGCCTATCACCCCATTGCCTGCCCCCCAGCCTCTTACACCTGCTATAAGGAGATGTCCTCAGAATTAGAGACTAAATAAAAATGACAATCTCCTTAGGGAGAAAGAAATAGGTTGAAAACCTTGAAGAAAGTGAAACAGGAAAACAGGAGTGCTGGGGTGGGCCGTGGAATTGGATAGAGAATCAAGGCAGCCTTTTAAAGGGAATGAAATTTGAATTAGTCCTGACCAGCATGAGGGCTTCAGTCATGCAAAGATCTCCATCAGCGGGTGTCCAATCTGGCTGTGCACTGAAATCATCCAGGGAGCTTTAAAACAAACAATCACAATAGCAAAACCCACCAGCTGTACTTAGACACCCCCTAGGGTTTGGGTTGAGGCCTGGGCACCAGTCTTTTAAAAAAAAAAAAAGTCTACCCAGGTAATTCTAAAGCATGAAGAGGGTTGAGGACTCCTGTTTGAGATGCACATCTTTGCACACAAAATGATTTCTTGTTTCAGATTCTCAGACTTGTTTCCTAATTCCCGTCATGGCTCAGTGGTTAACGAATCCGACTAGGAACCATGAGGTTGCAGGTTCAATCCCTGGCCTCACTCAGTGGGTTAAGGATCTGGTATTGCCGTGAGCTATGGTGTAGGTTGCAGACACAGCTCTGATCTGGCTTTGCTGTGCCTGTGGTGTAGGCCGGCAGCTGTAGCTCTGATTAGACCCCTAGCCTGGGAACCTCCGTATGCCATGGGTGTGGCCCTAAAACGATGAAAGACAAAAAAAAAAAGAATGACTGTTCGAGTATACAGCAAACTAACACAACACTGTAAGTCAACTACACTCCAAGAATTTTTTTAAAAGAATCAAAAAGATACAAACTAGAAGTTATAAAATAAACAAGTGGCAAGAAAGTAATGTACAACACAGGGAATACAGTCAATATTTTATAGTAAATTTGTATAGGGTGTAATAAAAATACTGAATTACTATGTTGTACACTTGAATCTAACAGGATGTTGTAGGTTAACTATATGTCAAAAAATAGTACATAACTAAAAAAAAAGTTCAAATTGCATGAATATTTTGGGGGTTCTTGATACTAATTGTGAAAATATTTCCAAGAAAAGGATGCAACAACTTCACTTTCAAGGAGACTGCTTTGAAGGGGGGGTAATTCTTCTTTGCATGTGCAGGTTCACTCCTGTTTCTCAAACCTTTCACTGACATTAGGCACAAAAGCCCCTCATCTATCATGTACCACTTTTATTTGGGAGGGAAGAGGGATGTGGTAAATTTTCTCTGCTTTGTCCTTTCTTCTCTTTGTTCTTTCTCTTTTTCCATTTACCTGGTTTACAGTGCTCTGGCAATTTTCTACCTTACAGCAGGGTGGCCCAGTCACACATACATGTATTCTTTTTCTCGATTATCCTCCATCCTGCTCCATCATAAGTGACTTCATAGAGTTCCCAGTGCTATACAGCAGGATCTCATTGCTTATCCATTCCAAAGGCCATAGTTTGCATCTATTATGATCCATAAGTTTTCCTAAAAAATCTCCCTATAGCTTTTTCTGACAGATCCAGCGATAGGACTTGTTGCAGGTTCCACAGCAGACACCCCATCACTCCTGTCACTTCACTAAGTCTCAGCTAGATCAATGGAATATAAAGGAACTGAAGCCTCAGTCCTCTGTCAGGTTGTGGGCATAAATACCAAGTATTTAATCATAGATTTAGTGATAAGCTGAAGATGAAATGAATACCTTCTCAGAGGGTGGTGTACCCACATGTCTATGGCGGGGTTCGTTTCATGGTGGAGATTCACTGGCACATGCATTGTGCCAGCATTCTTCCCCTGCTTTTTCTCCAACCTCATATGCGCCTCTTCCACTTTAATGACAAAGGTCTTTGGGGGCAAGAAAACTTAGGGCCACAAAAACCATCACTTAATTTACTGAGAGAAACCCATCCTGGTGTTGCCAACCTCAGAGTCCTTGACTCTTGATTTATTTTTGTTCCCTCTCGATTCTATATTTTATTTCCTCCGAGCATTTTAAATTTAGCAGCTCTTGGGAGTTCCCACTGCATCTCAGCGGTTAACAAACGCAGCTGGTATCCATGAGGACGTGGGTTTGATCCCTGGCCTTGCTCAGTGGGTTAAGGATCCAGCATTGCCGTGAGCTGTGGTGTAGGTCACAGATGCAGCTTGGATCCTCTGTTGCTGTGGCGTAGGCCAGCGGCTGCAGCTCCAATTTGATCCCTGGGCTGGGAACCTCCATATGCCACAGGTGTGGCCCATAAAAGACAAAAATTAAGTAAGTAAGTAATTTAGCAGCTCTTGGTATAAAGATTTTTTTTTTTCGGCCATGCCGAGGCATGTGCATGTTCTCGGGCCAGGGATCAAACTCACACCACAGCAGAGACAATGCTAGATCCTAAACCCACTGAGCCACCAGGGAACTCCTGGTTTCTTTTTTTAAAATGTAAAGCCTACTCCTCGGAGTTGCTGTACATTTCCTCCCGGAGGTGAGGGGACCTGGCTGGACCTCCATCATCCCACTGACCCCCAGGGATGAGGATGACTGGTTTGCCTGGAGGGCAGTTCCCGGTTCTCCTCATTCCTTTAAAAGCATCCCAGCCATTGCTGTGTCTGGGGGTGGGGTGGGCATGACCTTTCCCATCCAAGAGGGGCCTGCTCCAGGCATGGTGAATGAAGACTGTTTTCCCCAACTTCAGATCCAAGTACAAGGGGACTGGGCTGACCCGGATGGCCACAGTGAAAGAGGAACTGTGAGGAGCTCTGAAAGAGCATCTCGTCTCACAGCAGAAGAATATGCCCAAGGGTTTCTAGAAGGAGGCAAAGAAAGTGCAGAATCCCAGCAGCCAAGCCTTGTAGCCGCCCTCCAGCGGAGATGGAGGGTCCTTTTTCACGTCTCTCTTGGCTGCATGGCAGTTTTTAGCGGATTGTGGTCCTAGTACAGCTATGAGATGTTAAACATCTGTTTGCTACAAATTACTTAGATAATGGAAAACAGGATTTATTGAAATTCAGACCCTGGAACTAAGCTGTGCCAGGAATATGTTCCCACCGCCCACCCTACCCTCTAACCTGGGCCTTTGGCCATGAGACCCTGCTGGGGCCCCGCCACCGGCTGCCTGGGGAATGGGTTTCCCCAAGGTTGCCAAAGAAACAGACATTCGGCCTTCTAGGCTCCAAATGTCTGAAAGCAGAAATGCTTGTTTTTGTCCAGATGAAATGCTCCTTTTGATTCAGAGGTTTTGGCTACCAAATCAAAATTTAAAACAGCAAAAGGAATTTCTTACCTCCCTTAATCCTCCATGCCTGCCCGGATCTTGAACTCGTCCTTATTAAGCCAGACTTCATGGTTATTAAGCAAGAACAACTCCATTTTAAGCCAGTTAAATGATCAGGAGTTCATTATCAGCTAGCTGCAGGCAATGCAGAGTCAGAATTTTACATACACACATATACATATATACATATGTACATATATATACATACGTATAGATCATATAGTAATAATAATAGGCAACATCCATTGAGCATATTCTATGAGTTGGGACATAATATTAAGAATTCTTGGAGTTCCCATTGTGGCTCAGCAGAAACAAATCCGACGAGTAACCAGGAGGTTGTGGGTTTGATCCCTGGCCTCGCTCAGTGGGTTAAGGATCCGGCATTGCTGTGAGCTGCGTAGGTCGCAGATGCGGCTTGGATCCTGAGTTGCTGTGGCTATGGTGTAGGCTGGCGGCTGTAGCTCCCATTGGACCCCTAGCCTGGGAACCTCCATATGCCCCAGGTGCGGCCCTAAAAAGCAAAAAAAAAAAAAAAAAAAAAAAAAAAATTATTTAAAAGTAATAATTTAATTAGTCCTCATAGGAGCCTTGTGTAGTAAGTTCCACCATCCACTCTGTTTTGTAGATGAGAAAATGGGAACACAAGCTTAGCAATTTGTGCGTAATCTGAGGGACCGGAAGGATGGAATCACCCGTTCCTAAACTGAGGACCAATAGGAGTAGACATTTAGGTAGAGGAGAACGTGACTTCTATTTTTGATGGGTTAAAGCTGAGGTGCCAACGAGGCACTGCAGTGGAACTATCAAGGAAGCCTTTGGGTCCAGGTGCTTGGAGTTCAGGAGCAAAGTAGAGACTAGGGCTGCGAATTGGGAGACCTGAGAGTATGGAGCGCATTTAAACCCTGGTGTTGGACCATCTAGAGCAAGAGTACAGAGGAGAGGTCTAAGGGCAGAGTCTGGCCGTGTCCACTTAGGAGGTCAGAAAGAGGAGCCGGCAAAGGAGACAAGGAGTGGCCCCTGGGGTGCCTGGGAGAGATGGACCCCAAGAGCTTGGGAGTGGAGGTGGGGGTGGGTCAAGCACCAAGTAAGGAAGTGTCTCGAGGAAGAGGGAGAGGTCAGCTTGTCAGAGGCAGCCAGCGGGTGGCCTGTGATGAGATGAGACACAGGGTAATGGGAGGTCACGGTGCACCTTGACAGGAGCAGTCTCCACCACGTGGTGGGCTCAGAGGCTGCCCGGAATGGCTGGGAGCCGTCCGAGTTCTGTGACCTCTTCGGTTCCAGCGACTTCCACCTCCACTTCCTCTCAGCGCCCCACTGCTGCTCTCCTTTTCACTCTGTACCTGCACTTCTCAAACCTTAAACTCAAGGGCTCTAACTTCATCTCCTTTTAGCACCGCCCCTCTTTATCCCACTCTCCCTATCTTTTGCTCCGTTTCTCCTTGACCCCTCCATTTCTCCTTCGAAGACTCTTACTTTATTCAGTGCTTTCCCCTTCCAGACTCAGAACTCACCACTCACCACTCCCCACCCCCACCGCCATCCATTGCGCCCCCACCAACGAAGTCCTGGTTCTCAGGTGACCCCAGACAGAGGCCACTGCAAATTTCTGATTCCTGATCTGGATTGCCCCACCCCCCCACCTGTCCCACTGCTGCCTGGCCGTTCTCATCTCATCTCAGCTCTCCAGTCTTCTTCCCTTCTGTCGAAGCTTTAACAGGCTCCCCCCTCACTCACCTCTTCCCTCTCCACCAGCAGAAACATTCTTGCCAATCTTTTTTTAGAGAACAGGTTCCAGAACTTCTGGCCCACCTCAAAGCTCTGGGGGTACACAATCAATTTGCAGGAGAAATGATTAATTCTGGATGCCAGGGACAGCCTGATTCATATTCCATCCCTGAGCCAGACAGAGGAAGCCCCGCCGCCGGGAAACGGATGACAGAGGTAAAGGACGAGGCCTGCCGGTGGTGCAGATGCTTCTCCAGACGGTCCGCGGCTGCCTGTGCCTCGCAGCGTCATGAGGGGGGCCTCATTCCTACATGGCAGCTCGCGGTCCCCGCAGAGGCACCTGGGGCCAGACAGGGCCATTGCATTCCTCAGTCAGGCATGACTCTCACTATTTAGAGAAGAGCACACACGTCCCTTGGGTGTTTTGGCTCCACCCTCATTCCCTGACCTTGGACATGTACAGAATGCAATAGAGTCTGGTAAGATGTTTACAGTGGAAAACATTCCAGCTGTTCCCTAAAGGATTGAAAGGAGTTATCATTTGCTGGAGTCTTTGTCTTTTTTCTTTTTTCTTCTTCTTCTTCTTTTTTTTTTTTTTTTGGTCTTTTTAAGGCCGCACCCATGGCATATGGAAGTTCCCAGGCTAGGGGTCGAATCGGAGCTGTAGCTGCCGGCCTACGCCACAGGTGCAGCAGCGCAGGATCTGAGCCACGTCTGCGACCTACACCACAGCTTACGGCAGCGCCAGATCCTTAACCCACGGAGCAAGGCCAGGGATCGAACCCGAGTCCGCATGGATACTAGTCGGGTTCGTTAACCCCTGAGCCACAACGGGAACTCCTGCTGGAGTCTTTGCTGTGCCAGGTATTATCCAGGTGCTCTACATGACTTCAGAGTTAATGCCAGGGACTGTCCTTGGTTCTGGGTAAACAGTGGTGATAAAACAAATACACTTTTCGCCCTCATGAACTAATAGGGGAGACAAGCTTTAAACAAGTAAGTTCGGGAGTCCCTGTTGTGGCACAGAGGTTTTAAGACTCAGCATTGTCTCTGTCAAGACTCGGTTTTGATCCCTGGCCTCGCTCAGCCGATTAAGGATCCACTGTTGCTGTGGCTGTGGCATAGCTCCGATTCGACCCCTGATCTGGGAACCTCCATATGCTGCAGGTGCCACCTAAAAAGGAAAACAAAATGAGCTCACGGAGTCCTCTTGTGGTGCAGCAGGTTAAGGATCCAGTGTTGTCACCGCACTGGGTTACAACTGTGGCATGAATTTGATCCCTGGCTGGGGGAAATTCCACATGCCATGGGCATGGACAAAAAAAATAAACAAGTAAGCTCACAAAAAAAATATAGTTGTAAACAGTAAAATTGCTACCAAAGAAAAAAATAGAGTGCTGTTATGGGTTGAATTGTTCCCCCCCCCAAAAAAAAGGTATATTGAAATCCTAACCCCTAGTGCCTCAGAATGGAACTTTGTTTGAAAATAAGGTAGCTGTAAATGCACTTGGCTGAGTTAGGATGGGTCGAATTGGAGCAGGGTGGGTCTTCATCCACTATGACGGGTGTCCTTATTAGAAAAAGGGAGAGAGGAGTTCCTGCCATGGCACAGTGGGTTAAGACTCCGACTACAGCGGCTCTCGTTGCTGTGGAGGTGTAGGTTCAATCCCCAGCCTGGTGCGGCGGGTTAAAGAATCCAGCACTGGTGCAGCTGTGGCTCAGATTCAGTCCCTATCCTGGGAACTTCCATATATCTTAAAAAAAAAAAAAAAAAAAAAACTGTAATGGCAGAGTTCCCATTGTGGCTCAGCAGGTTAAGAACCTGACTAGGACCTATGAGGATGCGGGTTCGATGCCTGGCCTTGCTCAGTGGGTTAAGGATCCAGTGTAGGCACAAACTGTGGCTCGGATCTGGTGTGGCTCTGGCTGTGGTATAGGCTGGCAGCTGCAACTTCCGTAAGCCTTGGGTGTGGCCCAAGAAAGGAAGGGAAGGAAGGAAGGAGGAAAGGAAGGAGGAGACAGAGACACAGAGGGGCAAGATGGCCATGTGAGGATGGAGACAGATTGGAGATGCTACCATAAGCCAAGGAAGACCGGGGCCAACCAGACGCTAAGATGAGGAAGGGAAGAATTGTCCCCTTAGAGGCTTCCGAGGGAGCATGGCCCTGCCAACACCTTGAACTGAGATATCTAGCCTCTAAAACTATAAGAGAATAAATGTCGTTTGTTTTAAACTACCCGAGTTGTGGTACTTTGTTAGCAGCCCAAGGAAACAGACACGGGTGCTCTATTAGGTCAAATAAGAGGTGGGGCCTAATTTAGATTAGGGTGTGTATCCATAAGGCATCTTTGGGAGTAAATGATAGAAAGAGGGGCTAACTAATGTAAAAATCAGGAATTTAATCCAAGGGAACGAGGTAGCTCAGAAAAATCAAAGTAAATGCTGAACAAGTCAGGCTTGGGAAAGATCAGAAACTGTGGAAGTTCTGGGATCTGGGAGCAGGAACCAACAGGCAGGCTTTCCAGGGCATCAGCCTCAGAAGAAATTATGTTCCCACTAGTTTGCTCCCTTGGATCAATCTGACCAAAATTAAAATTTCTGGGGCAAAAGAGTTCAGTTGGCTTAGCCCGGGTCATGTGTCAAGTCCTTGAAAGGCTGGTGGGACTTAACTGGGGACCCCTTGATAGCCTAACCCATGAAGACTTACTTCCCAAAAGAAAATAAGAATACTAGCAGGAAAAGGACAGAGATGCCTGAAAGGAAAATACAACAGATTAAGTAACTTTGGGGAAGCAATTTTTTGCTGACTCTTTTTTTTTTAATCTTTTTTTTTTTAATCCAAGTATAGTCGATTTACAATGTTTCAGGTGTACGGAATAATGATTCAGGTATACATATATATATATAATATATACATGTATTTCAGATTCTTTTCCATGATAGATTCTTACAAGTTATTAAATATAGTTCCCTGTGCTATACAGTAGGACTTTGTTAGCTGTTTCATTTATAATAGTGTGTAACTGTTAATCCCAAATTTGTAGTTTATAGCTACCCCAACCCTTCCCCTTTGGTAACCATAAGTTTGTTTACTAGTCTGTGAGTCTGCTGCTCTTTTGTAAATAAATTCATTTGTATCATTTTTTATATACCACATGTTAGTGATATCATATGATAATTATCTCTGACTTATTTCACTTAATATGATAAGCTCTAGGTCCATCCATGTTGCTACAGTGGCATTGGTTCATTCTTTTTTATGGCTTAGTAATATTCCAGTGTGAGTGTGTGTGTGTGTGTGCGCGCGTGCACGTGCGCACGCACATAGCACATCTTCTTTATCCATTCGTAGGTTGACAGATGTTTAGCTTTAGGTTGCTTCCATGTCTTGGCTATTGTTAGTAGTGCTGCAGTGAACATAGGGGTGCATATATCTTTTTGAATTATAGTTTTGTCTGGATACATGCCCCAGAGTGGGGACTGCTACATCATATGGTAGTTCTATATTTAGTTTTCTGAGGAATCTCCATACTGTTTTGGATGTACCAATTCACATTCCCATCAACAGTGAAGGAGGGTTCCCTTTTCCCCACACCCTCTCCAGCATTTGATATTTGTAGATGTGTTAATGATGGCCATTCTGACCAGGGTGAGGTGGTACCTCATAGCTCATACAAACTGATCAAAAAGGATAGAGACAAAGGAAGTAAACAAATAATTCACAGGAAGATATATAAATGGCTAATAAATATTTAAAGTGTTGCCAAGGAACTATAAATTAAATAACAATGAGGTGGTTAATGAAACACTATTTCTGGAAAGCCATCTGGCAAAATGTTTCAATAATCTCGAAAAAATGTCCATGCTCTGAGAGCTGATAATGCCCCTTCTAGGAATACATTCTTAGGAAATAACCCGAAAAGTGGACAGAGATCAATTACTAAAGTGTACTTGCAGTGTTTTGTATAATAGTCATGTCTAGATGAAGATAAGTTGACTGTTTTTTCACAGCCTAAGTGTTGTTATCATATTGCTTTACCACGCTGGTAAAAGGACCGTTTTTATGTGAAGACAAAAATAACACCTAGAGAGATCTCCCAATTGCTTTGAACCAATAATTGCTGCTTCTTGGGCACAAAAGGCCCGAGTATTTCATTGTGGTTGCAGGTTCATTTGTCTTCTGAGGTGCCAAAAAAGTGCCACTGCTGGTTGTGTGTCTCTGTGGGGCATTGTTGATGGTTAGCTTGTGACGGGGCTTTGTAACAGAACTTCATCTACCAAAGAGTCTGTCTGAGAATCCTTTGGTAGCACAGCCCCTGATGAACTGAGTCAAACAGGCTAGGATGGAGTCCAAAGCCACCGAGAGTGCCTGGCTGTTTGTCCTTGAAAGAAGACCTCCTTGGCAACTTGCCACAGCGTCACTCTCTCCCACTGGCAAGCTTGCATTTTTTTTTTTTTTTTGGAGAGACTTAAAAAAAAACGGAAGAAGTCACAAAAAATGAGAACCTTTGCTTTTTTGGATAAGCGATTTTTTTTTTAAGAGCAGTGGTGTTTAGAATAGTCACAGTCTGGAGACACTCTTTCGTCCTAAAAGTCCCTGAAGGCATCTTTTTTAACACCTTTATTTTTGGAACTTCTTGCCAGGAAGCAAAGTCATTTTTTGGAGTGAAATCTCTAGCTGAGAAAGCTAACGGCACTTGCTATCTCCATTACACTTTCCCTCACTCAGAAAAGGGGGGGTGGAATCCAGCACTGCATGTTCAATTGAGTCTGAGATGGTACCTTTTAGACACGAAGTCACAGAGCAGGAAGAAACCAGAGAGTTCTGGTCTGGTGGCTTGGATGCCTCAGTGGAGGTGGAAACCAGTCTGGCTTCCCGCGATCCAGTCTTGGGGCGGGAGAGGGGTCATTCATTTCCGCCCTTAATCAGTCCTGGCCACACAGACCGCTCTGATGCACCAAAGACATCTGCCCCGTTGAGCGTTGAGCAGAGAAGCAGTGGATGTTTCCCCAGAGCCTGTTTTCTGTGTCTTTCGCAGAGAGGGGGAAAAAAAAAAAAAGAGAGAATCCCCTTGGAGTTCCCACTGTGGCTCAACTGGATCAGCGGCATCTTGGGAGGGCTGGGACGCAGGTTCCATAGCAGGCCCGGCCCAGTGGGTTAAGAATCTGGCGTTGCCATGGCTTAGGTCTCCACTATGTCTGGGATCTGATCCCTGGGTGCGCACAGGAGGCGGGCGGGGGGCTCCATGTACCGCGAGGCGGCCCAAAAAGGAAAAAAAAAATCCCTTTAATTCTCCCAGCAGGAGCCTTGGCCCAGCCAGCAGCAATTCCTGGGCGTGCTCTGACGCCCTGCCCTCAGTATTCCGAGAGTGATCCTCATGGTCTCAGGCCTGCGACTGCAGGATGATGTCGTGGACGATCCAGGAACCTTGAGACAGTGGCGGTGGGCTGTTGACAGGTGCACGGGGCTGAGAGGAGCTAATCAGTGCTGCTCCCGGAGAAGGTGAGGCACCTTTGACGACCTGTGACAGCATCAGAGGCAGTGCTCCTGGCCTGTTTCCCTTCCATCAGGCCGCAGACAGCCAAGGCGTGTGGCGGCGGGAGTCCCCAGCACCGTGCTCTGCGCAGAGGGGCTGGAGGGGGAGGCAGGCTGTGCCAGTAGGTCTACTGTGTGTGGCCAGTAGGTCTCTGGAGTCCCATCCCCGAGATCTCAGCGCAGTGCGGCACCAGCTCTCTTCCCATGTTCTTATCAATAGTAAAAAAAGAAATACACGATGCACCATCTCACACTTACCTAGGGAGACCCCCGAGACTCTGAAGATGGGAGATGATGGTTTCGCTGCCTCTGCCCTCTGTCGGGCTGAGCCTAGCGCGGAGGCCGAGGAGGCCTGCGTCGGGTGCGGGTGGGGCCAAGGCCACACGCGTCGGAGCCGCGAGGCCACACAGATTTGGATTGTCTTCCCTGTCACCACCTCTGCCTTCCACGGGGGAGAAGCCGGGCAGCTGGGCCAGAGGCCAGCTTGGGGGAAGTGCGTGTGAACAGGGAGAGGATGTAGCCAAGGAAAACGGCTCGTCCACGCCTGGCCTGCCCTCCTCCTGCGTCCCACCCGGGACCCCAACGATACCCGGTATGCGCTTTCTTAGGAGTTTTATAATATGCCCTGCCGGCTTCAGCCCTTTTCTTCTCCTGCCTCCCTTTAAAAAAAAAAAAAAAAGCTCATAAAAAATTCTCTTCTTTATTCTTTCTGACCTTCAGCAACCTCCCCGTGCTCCGCTGGCATTTCTGCCCTGCCTGAAACCTCTGGGGCAACAGGAAGACTTTGCTGCTGGGACTTGCATGTCTCCTGCCCACCCCCACCCCCGCCATCAGCCCCCCTTTTCTCTCTGGAAATCCTCAGGTCAGGTCTTAAACATTTTCTTTAAACTTCCTCCTATAGGGCAGAGTGCTACTAATGAAAATTACATAAATATTCGGGTCGTAAGACCATAAATGTGTAACTCTTTTAAATATGCTTGTTGGACCCTTATCAGGCCCTAACCCCCCAGGCTCCCTGGCTTTTACTCATCTTTAAAATGGTCATCATTGTTTTATCACAGCTGTCCTGCCCACCCTCATCTTACCCTCCTCAGCTTCCAGAGATAAATAGAAGTTGCGACCCAGTTCCTTTGACGTCACTTCCTTCCTTCCTTCCCTCCCATCTCTGGGGAGACACCCACTCGTCTCTCCTGCTTCAAGAAACTCTCTCTGCTCTCTGTGCGCCCCGGATCTCAGCGCTGTCCACCTCTTCCTCACCTTCCTCTGCTTATTAACCCATCTCAGCTTTAATGACATCATCTCTTGTGCCCTCCACCTCCATCCTCTCAGCTCACCAAGTATTCAAGTCTCCCCAGCGTCACTTTCTTCCTGCTTCAACTCTGACCATTTGCTGAAACTTAGGACATCAAGACTCAGTCTATGGACGATTACTGGCCTCTTGCCTGATGATCTATGAGGCATCGGATGCTGTTGGCCATCCCTAAGCGCCAAAGTCTTTCCTGGTTTTCCCCTTACCTCTCTGACAATGGTCCTTCCAGGCTTCTGGTTCAGTTCCAACATCCCTACCTTCCTCAAGATTTTGCATATCCCAAGGACTCCATCCAATCTGCCTTCATCCTCTGTTTCTACATTGGGTGACCTCATCAACTACTCCGGCCCCAGCAATCCCTTGTCCATCGATGATGCTCAGATCCAAAGCTCCATCCACACTTGTTCTTGACCTCTCCCTGCAAAGTACCACAGGCCTCCAACATGCCACACTTTGCAACCAGGCTCCTCTTCTTCCCTCTCTGATTTCAGTTCGCATCACCATCCACCTAGCCTCGCATGCTGGTAACCGCAGCCATTCTTCTCTACTCCTGCTGAACTTCTCACTGCTCCTCACACCAGCCAGGCCCTTTCACAACTCTAGTCATTTGTCTTTCATGCTTTACTGCCCTTGTTTGCCTGGTTAATTCCTGCTTCTGCCTATAAACTCAGGGCAAATGTCAGCGACTTCCTTTTGCGCAGCTCTGCCCTCTTCCCCGGCAGTCAGTTGCATGTTCCTTTGTGCTCACATAACATTTTGTGCCCTTCGTGCCATGGCATTACCGTGTCAGTGGCCAGTCTACCCAGTATACCCGGTCTATATGGCTGCCTTTCCCTCTAGGCTCAGGACTCTGGAAGGCACAATCTCTCTTCCATGTTTGTGTAACTAGTATCCAGCACAGTTCTACCTCTAAATACATACTGTAGGTGTCAGTTGATATAATAAGGACTTCTGAGCACTGTCTTGGATTTCGCTGTTCCCTGTCCATGACAGGCCATGATCATGGGGCTGTAGGGTCAGGCTGTGGAGGCCAGACTTGGGTTTGCCTCTGAGCTCTAACACTCCTTATCTATATGACCTTGGGCAAGTTATATGGGCTCTCTAAGCTTTGGGGAAATTGAAATAAAATCACCCTTACCTCGTAGAGTTACTATGAAAATGAAATGAAATGATGCAACGTAAAATATATAGCAGAGTGCCTGGTGCAGAGTAAGAACTTTATAAATGTTAGCCATTACTATTAGTAATATGAAGGTTCTTCTATAGGCATGTAGAGAAAAGCTATAATCTTTTTAAAACCCTTGGCAATCGGGAGCTCTAAGGCCAGCTTGAATTAATAAGTTGCTGATGAATTTGGCTCTTCGAGACATGTGAGATAAAAAATGTAAGATATCTTATGTTTGAGTACAACAGCAAGCTTCAATGTATATTTCATACGTCCGATGAAATAGAAACAAGTCTTCATGTCTATTTAAAATGAGACATCTGACAGGGAAAATAGAAAGACAACCATTTTGAGTATTCATGCTTCAAAAAAAAGTTTAGAAAGAGCTCCAACAGCTTTCTTGATGGCGATGGCTTCCTCCGCCCTTTCAAGAGGACCTAGAGGCAAAAGAACACGTGATAACCTTTCCTCTCGAAGTCTCTTGAAACACTGACGGATATTCAGTTGTACAGATGCGCTCACAATGCATCATACTGAATTATTAACTTTCTCTCCTAAAGACCGTTAATATGTACTTCCCACTGGACAAAAAAAAAAAAAAAAAAAAGGAAATTTCACTAGGCTTCCAGGAAATAAAACCCAACAAGTGATACATGAAAACTGCATGAATAATAATTTGCAGGGTTTTGATAGGTTTCATCCACAAATACTTTGGGGCTGATGAAAGGGTGTTAACTCAGGCTGTATTCTCAGGCAGAGTATGGAAAAGTACTGTGGTTCCACCCAGGCCTTGAAAGAGTGATCAGGAGTCGACAGAACAAATGAAGGATGTTTTAGGGCTGGGTCCAGACTGTGTTTTCAAGTTAATGCAGACCAGTTATGTCTGAAGTCTGAGAACGAGCTGGATAAAATATAAGACGTGGCCCCTGGTTTCAGGAAGTATTGTGGGCTCAACTGTGCCCCCTTCACAAATTTATAGGCTGAGGTTCTAACCCCTAGTACCTCAGAATATGATTGTGTTTTGAGATAGGATCTTTAAAGAGATAATTAAGTTAACATGAGGTCATTAGGATGGACCGTAATGCACTATGACTGGTGTCCTTATAAAAAGAGATGAGGACATAAGACATACGGGAGAGAAGACCCCTTAAGAACACAAGGCAAGGACAGCCATTTGAATGCCAAGGAGCGAGGCCTCAGAGGAAACCCACCCTACTGACACTTTGATCTTGGCCTTGGAGCCTCTAAAAACTGGGAGAAGATAAAAGTCTGTTCTCTAAGCCACCCCATCTGTGGTACTTACTTACAGCTGCCCTAGAAAAGTGATAGAGAGGGTTGATCAGAAATCGCATCCTGGGAGTTCCCGTTGTGGCTCAGCAGGTTAAGAGCCCAGCACAGGATCCGTGAGGATGTGGGTTTGACCCTTGCCTTCACTCAGTGGGTTAAGGATCCAGTATTGCCACAAGCTATGGTGTAGGTCGCAGATGTGACTTGGATTCTGCATTACTACGGCTGTGGTGAAGGCCAGCAGCTGCAGCTCTGATTTGGACCCTAGCCCGGGGGACTTCCATACACTGCAGGTGCCTTCCATGTGTCTAAAAAAAAAATTTGCACCTTTTTATCAGTCACTCCCCAGAGCCTCCTTGCCTTCCACAGTCCCAATTATTGCATCATCTGTGGTGGCATGGATTCCCCCCACCTCTCCTGCCCGCTCCTCTGTGCCTACAGGGTGGCAGTGAGTGGGATTTTTGCCTCCTCTGGTCTCTGTCACTTCCCCCGGTAAGAAGCTGTTTCTTCGCAGCCGCATCAGGCCTCTGTTCTTGACCAAGGCACCTCCAGGGCAGAGACCCCACCCGTGCTGCTCGTGTCCTCACCCAAAGCTGATCGGCTGACCCCTCAGGAATCCCTGACCGTCCAGAGCATGGCCTCCGAGGATGATCTGGAGGCACAGGCCAACGCCATCCCCCCTTTTCTCCTCCATGCCCCCGCTTTCCTTCCTGCAGCATTTCCTCCCCGCTGTCTCAGGGTCGGCGCCCTCCCTGAAAAGCCCCTGGCGGGAGGCTGAGGCATCTGTTAAGGCCTCTTGGCCTCAAGCGCTTGGCTAGTGCTGCTTTGGGCCCCAGTACAAACCCTCCGAGCCTCTCGTGTTGAATTACAACCCCTTCTGCACCTTTTACTCATTCTTTTAGCTGGCAGTGGCCTTCAAATATTTGTCTGGGAGAAGAGAGATGTACCGCGTTGCTCCGGAGGGCGGTCTTGGGACCTGCGCGCGGGCGCTGCGGGAGGCAGTTGTTTCCTCTGTGAAAGAGCAGGGTCGTGAGCAATTACGGCGACCTGTGGGTCCGTCCTGCCGAGGACTGACCTTCCTGTTCCTAGAAGCTGACAAGCAAGGGTAGAGTGGCTGTTTCTCGGAGTTCCCGTCTTGGCTCAGTGGTTAACGAATCCAACTAGGAACCATAAGGTTGCGGGTTCGATCCCTGGCCTTGCTCAGTGGGTTAAGGATCTGGCGTTGCTGACCTGTGGTGTAGGTCGCAGACGCGGCTCGGATCCTGCGTTGCTGTGGCTGTGGTGTAGGCCGGCGGCTACAGCTCCTGTTAGACCCCTAGCCTGGGAACCTCCATATGCCGCCAGTTCGGCCCTAGATAAGGCAAAAAGACAAAAAAAAAAAAAAAGAATGGCTATTTTTCCTCCTCCTGTTCTTCCTCCTCACCTTCCGCCGTGTGCGTGATGATGGGAGCAGCACCACCCGCGGGCCAGCCTTGAATCCCATCGCTCCTTCGACACCGAACCCTCGGGGTGGTTTGATGTCCAAGTTCATTCCCCTCATTTCTTTTGTCTTTTTATGGGCTCACCTATGGCATATGGATGTTCCCAGGCTCGAGGTTGAATGAAGAAGCAGCAGCTGCCGGCCTAGACCACAGCCGGTTACAGCAATGCTGGATCCGAGCTGCATCTGCATCCTATGCTGCAGCTTGTTGGTAACCCAGATCCCTAACCCACTGAGCGAGCCCAGGGGTCGAACCTGCATCCTCGTGGATACTAGTCAGGTTCTTAACCTGCTGAGCCACAACCAGGAAGCCCCAGACCCTCCTTGTCTGTATTCTTTAGCTCACACCTCTCAGCGCCACGCCCACCTTCCACACAAGGCTCTGCGATGCTTGGGGGGCAGGTCTGTGAACCACGTGGCCAGCTGGTCCCAGGGCCTTGCTCCTTCCCTGGTGTCGGTTCCAGGGCCATTGTGCCTGTGATGTTGTGATTTATAATAAGAAATCTGTGCTTGGCCTTAGTCCTTGTTTCTGATGCAAAGTCACCAAAAAACTTGGAATTTCCTGTGCTAAAGGTGTTTTTTGTCCTGTTAATAGGGTGGATTTTGGAGGTCCCCTGGGATGAGGGGAGAACCAATCATGTGATTGGAGGGTTGGAAATTTCAGTCCCACCCCACCTGTACCTCCGGGGATAGGAGAGAGGCTGAAGGTTGAATCCATCGCTAATGGACAGTGATTCAATCAGTCGTGCCTATATAATGAAGCCTCTATAGAAACCCAAAAGGACTGGGTTCAGAGAGCTGGGGTGCTGAACCCATGGAAGTGCTTGGGAAAACGGTACCCCAGAGAAGGCATGGAATCTCCATGCATTTTCCCCACCCCTTGCCCTAAGCACGTCTCCCATCTGGCTGTTCCTGAGTTCTATCCTTTCCTAATAAACCAGTGATCCAGTAAGTCGAATGCTTCTGGCTTCTGTGAGTCGCTCTAGCAAACTCAGTGAACCCAGGGGAAGAGGTTGTTGGAACCGCTCATGTAAATAGTTGGTGGGTCCAAAACACAGGTAACAACCTGGATCTGCGACCGGCTTCTGAAGTGAGGGGCCGGGGAGAGCGGTGGTGGCGTCTCGTGGGACTGAGCCCTTACCCTGTGGGTCGGATGCTGTGTCCAGGTAGACAGTGTCAGAACTAAGTTGTAGGACACCCACCTGGTGTCGGAGAACTGCTTAGTGGTGGGGAAAGCCCTGTACCTGGGGCTACAGCTGCGGGAAGAGTCTGGTTTCTCTTGCTGCTCCAGGACCAGCCTGACACACACGTTCGGAGACCCCAGCACCAGCTCAGCCGTGCCCCCTCTGCGTCCCTAGGTTCTCGTGACTCCCCTCCCTGCTTCATCCTCCTGCCCATTTTCTGCCATCATCTTCGGGTTCCCTCCAGTCCTGCCCGTTCCTTGAGCCCTCCAGCCACCTCGTGGGTTGGCTGCTCAGTGGCCAACCCAGGACGGGGGCCTAGAACATCAGACTCCAGGTCCAGGGCCCTTGCTTTACAAGGTGACACCTATCTCTGATTCACAAAACCGGAATTTACTGTTATTCGTGCAGCTCCAGGTGGCCGGTTCAATAGCCCTTTACCTGGTAAATTATTTATATTGAAATGTGTTCCTGGGAAGCCACATATGCTGGGAGCATCATTTAATTTATTACTGCCTGGATTCCCAACGGCTGCTGGTTCTGCCGTGGCAAGTTTTTAATGCCACATTTCCAGTTCAACACTCTGCTTTGGCTGAGGGCGCAGCGCTTGTGGAGTGCAACGTCGGGCGTTGCGAGGCCCACCGGAGAGCGAGATCAGCTCAGTGGGCCTGCCAGCTCCCCGCCCCCACCCCTGCTCTCTCTGACCTGCTCTGTATGCCCAACGTTTAGTTTCAGTGTCAGACCCACTAAAGCAGAGCGCGCAGGACCAACATGGTGCTGGGCGCTCTGCGGCAGTGACCGCGTCTCACCTTTACAACAAGCCAGCAGGGTAAGCGCTCCCCCCCCACCCCCCGGTCACGGGCCGGAGGAGGCTCAGACGGGGAAGTGGTCCCAGCCCCAGATCCAAACTCATCCTTGTCTGATGCTGACACCCCCACGCTCTCCTTGCCAGTGGGTGGGACCTGGGATTAGAGCTGGGGCTGTTCCTTAAACCACTAGCCGCTGTGCCTCAGTTTCCTCATCTGTAAAAATGTAGATATTGTGAGGATTAAATGGCTTAATTGAATAGGGCTCTTGGAGCGGTCCTAGTAAGCATTCGATTGCAGTGTTGCTGCTGCTGGACCACGGGGCCGGGTGTGGATGTCGTGGTGGGGATGTCACCAAAAGCTATTTCATTCTCCATCACAAACGTGCCGGAGACCTAAAAAGGAAGCCATAAGCCATTCATATCCAGAGTCCAGAATCGGGTTTCTGTTCACTGTTCTCTTATGCATCAGTCATGTCATTTAATCCCTTTGAGCCTTAGTTGCTGCATCCATCAAATGGGGACAGTGTTCCTGGTCCTGTTTGCATCCTGAGATTGTGAGACAGGGGTGTCACTGACAGCCGAACAGTATTATGTTCTTGTTATGTGATAGTGAGCATGATGAAGAGGGACCAAGGAACCCACAGGGCTTGCGGTGAATCCTCCAGTCTCCTTGGGTGCCCCAGTCCTAAGTGTAGTATCTGCAACTGCTCAGAGTCCCCAGTGTCCCCAGGCACAGCTGCAAGAACATGTGAGAAGGCACAAACTCCTGCCAAGACTTTCCACTGGCCTGAACCAGCCCATTCTCCACTTCCCCTGTGCTGAGCTATGGGAAGTGAAGCTGGTTTGCCCCTGGCTGAGAAGGCTCTCATCTCCTTCCAGCTTAACCTCTGGGATCTCCTGCTCACTCCCCAAGGCTCATCTCTAAAATTGCTTCCTCTAAGAAGATTCTCAGAGCCTTCCTCAGGCACTGCTTCTTCCCTGCTCTCCTTTACACCAGGCCAACACTTCAGGGATCTACCAAAAGCAGGGTCCAGGAAAGGCTGCCATGCCAGCAAACCATTGTGGGCTCAGAAAGTTGGTCATCCCACCAGCAGAGGTCGACAGCACTGGGCTTGCCTCTTCAGCCTCCCACACACAAGGCCAACTCCTGAGACTTCAAGTGGGACACAGAGTGGAGGTTTACAGACATTTTGGTGGCAACCATTAACCAGATCTCTCTTTGTTGCCTAACACAGGTAGAATTTGTCCTCTCAAACTTTCTCCTAACTAAGCCCCAGTCTTGGCTATAGATTGATGCTCAGTTATCCTCAGCGAGAGCGAATGGCACTCTCTCTTATGTCACACACATGGAACCAGCAACCTTGCAGGAGACCCACAAAGGAGAAGTTTAGGTATAAGAAGCAGCCAATGGCACTGCTGAGGAAAAATGATGCACCTCATGTTTAATGCCCAGAAAAGGGACCCAAGATAAAATGGCTCATATCTTAGCCCAGTGGTCCTCGACCCCATCTGCATATGAGAATCACCTGGAAGAGCTTAACCATGGCAACAGCAACCACCAGTCAAGACCAAACCTCTGGGGTGGGGCCCAGACACATTGTTTTTTAAAGTTCCTGGATGATCCCAGCGCACAGTGCAGTGGGCACTCGCTCTTGAATGCTGCAGTCATTTTTCTCATCTCCCTGAACTTGAGGCAGAAGTACAAAGATTTGTCCTATGGCTGTAGAACATAGAAGGATCAGCATGCAACCCAGGCAGTGTCTGTAGCTCGCCAAAGAGAGCGTCAGGATGGTTATTACCCCAAGACTACATAGTGCAAAACCAGGCCATTTAGAGGGAAGATATTATCCATGAAAATACCGGGACATTGAAAGGGTGCTGGAGTAAATGTGAGACATCCAGATCCTAGACCCAGTCATTACTTTCCTCTGTTGGTAAGGCAGGGATAACTAATACACATCCTGCCTGAATCTCGGGGTGTTTATGACTCCCGAATGAGGACTCAGATAGTAAAACACATTGAAACGTATAAGGCTCTGTACAAAGCTGAATTATTACGCTGGATTAAAGTTGTCACTGCTCTGCTGGTTTTGTGGGCATGAAATACAGTCACCATAAAAACAAACAGTTGTAAGAGAAATTCCCCTTGTTAGTCTGATTTTCACCTAGAAACTGGATGTGTGGGCATCACTGCAGCCAGCCTACAGACACACTTAAATCACTCCATTCCAACCCCTTGCAAAGTGATCCACATCAATGCAACTGTTTAATCAAACCCCAAGTAGCCAGTTAAGTGAAGGTGAGTTCCCATCTCAGTCAAACCCAACCCGCACTGAAAAGGCAGCCGTAACACGCTGGTGGCGGGGCAAGTTCTGTGCTAATATTTGCTCGATCAGAAATCTCTGCCCCTGGAGTTCCCACTGTGGCTCAGGGGGTTAAGCACCCAAAGCAGTCTCCGTTAGGTTGTGGGTTCGATTCCTGATCTTGCTCGGCGGCATTGCTGCAAGCCACAGAGTAGGTTACAGCTGCAGCTCAGATCTAGTGGGTGCTTTGGCTGTGATGTATGCCTCAGCTGCAACTGAGGCAACTTCCCAGCCTGGCAACTTCCATGTGCCGCAGGTGTGGCCCTAAAATGGGGAAAGAAATTATAAATCTCTGCCCCCATCTACCACCTTATTTGCCGAGCATGGAGGAAGCAGGGTCAGGGGCCGAGTAAGAGAAGGGCAAGCTGGCAGTAAATACCGAGCCTCTTAAAACATCAGCAACCGGGAAGCAGAGAGAAAAGAGGCCCCTTCAGCCCGTTCCTTGGGCTGCACCCGAGTGAGTAATAACATTTCTAGATGAGCTCTGTCCTGTTCGCTGGGAAGAATCCAAGGAAGTAGCCCAAACTTGTGACTACCGGGCCCAGTGGGGGGTGGGGGGCGGGCACAAGTCGTGACGGGGTCCCAGGCTTCCAGCTCCGGGCTGCAGCGCCAGTATCGTGAACCCACATATTGAGAGGAGCCTGCGAAGCAGAGGTTCCCAGGGCCCGGAAACTGGGGCACAGCGGAAGTTCTCCCATAGACGCAAGCATGCCCCGGGAGCAGCATCAAGAGCTGGTGACCAAACAGAGATGGGTGACCAAAGACCAGAGGGACACGGGGACGTCCCAGCCCACTCAGAGGACAATAGCAAGACCCGCAGGCCTCCCACCTGACCTCCCCCCTGGCCTGCGAGAGCCCTGGCACGTGGACACCACCTCAAGGAAACGGGAAACTCAAGACTTGACAGAGGCAATGCCTTCTGCCACTGGGTGGCACCGGAACTTGACAGAGAAATTACGTTCAGTTTTAAGAAAGTAAAGTGTGATTTCTTATAGGAGGAATTCATGGCTGGGATTCATACCTGTTCCGTGGGTCAACGCAGGGAAATGCATTTGACCATCCCCCGCCCCCCCCACCCCCCATCATGGGGAAGCTTGCACCTCTCCGGCTGGAAACATTGATTTGCTTTGCTGGCTGCATCGTTTGTCAATATGTCACGAGCTCCAGGCCCTGGAAGCAGCTGCAGTGCAGAGAATGGAAGGGGAGGGAGGGCTGTGAGGCTGGCTGGGTGGGGGAGTCCTCTTGGGGTGGGGGGAGCTTCCAGCTCGGCCACCTGCTACCGGGGGTCTGGACTTGACATTCTTCCCTTAGCAGAGGGACTCAGAGCCTCCCAGCCCCAGGCTGCAGCAACACCGCATCGCTTGACAATGTGAAGCAATTTGGGCCGAATCTGGACAAAACGTGGGTAGGGTTCCTCGTGGATGATTTCCTGCTTCCTGCTTCCTGTGTGCAGCTCCTCCCTTTCCTGGGCTCTCCAGCCGCTCCTTGCTGCCCGCAGGCTGTGCTAGGTCACCACCGACAAGCCAGCCCTCCCCAGACAGCTCACCCCTGGCCCCATGGGTGACACCCATGTTGTCACCCACAGTCCTGATGTCCTACGTGTGTGTGTGTATACAGGCTTGTATGCACAGGTGCCAACTTGTTGCCTCCCTCATCTGGAGCAGAAGTGTGTGCTGCTTCTTGATTCCCACTTCCCCAGACAAGTAAATGGCACCGCTCTTCACGCAGTGACTCAGGCCAGAAATCCAGGGGTCAGCCTCGATGCCCCCCTCCCAACACCAGTCTGCGCCCCCCTCTCCCCAGCACCAGCCCAACCCCGCCAGCCCTTCCTCCAAAACATCCCAGATCAGCCACTTCCTGCCTGGCTTCAAAGCCACTTCCCAACTTCTGGACATCACCGTCTCTTGCTTGGATTTTTGCAAGAAGTTCCTACCGGGTCTCACTGCTTCTGATCCTGTATCTACAATCCCTTCTCTCAGAGCAGCTGGTGAAATTGTTTAAACTGCACGTGTGATCATGGCATGATCTTGCTGAAAGCCCTCTAATTGTGTCCTGTGCGTTAGAATCAAATCCCCACTCCCAGCCTGGCCTGCGGGCCTCCAGGATCTGGCCTCTGTCTTCTTCCCGGGCCAGCCTCTGGCTATTCTGCTCCCCATTCCCTCTGATCCAGACACCTTGACCCTCGGTCTCTTCCTCAGAAATACTAAGCCTACTCCCTCCTTTGGACCTGATGGCTGCTGGGTCCTCGCCTAGAAGCTTCTCCCCCAGCTCTCTTGGCAGCTCCTCCTTAGTGGTCGGGTCTCAGGCAGACGGTACCTTCTCAGAGAAAGCTTCCTTGACCGCAAGCCTCTGCTCTTCCCCTGTCTCCGTGGTCCCTAAAATAGGGCACATATGCTAGAGCACTAAAGATGGTATGATGAGGTACAAGAAGAAAGTGATGGCAGTTCCATTTGTATTATGTTTTATTATATTTTTATAACATTTTTATTTTGTGTATATATTATAATGCCTTAGTCCAGTGGCACACGAATATTATTCATAAACTACTACATATATATCTAAATATGTGTGTGTGTGTGTATGGCAAGTGTTCAGAATTTTTTGATAGATTCATACAATCAAAAGAGTTGGGAACTGGAGTTCCCACAGTGGCACAGTGGGTTAAAAATCCGACTAGCGGCTCAGGTGGCTGTGGAGGTGCGGGTTTGATCCCCAGCTGGGCGCAACGAGTTAAAGTATCTTGCATTGCCACAGCGGTGGCTCCTATTTGGTCTCTGGCCTGGGGAACTTCCATAGGCCATGAGTGTGGCCAAAAAGAAAAGCCAAAGGGAAATTAGGTGGTATCCAGAAGGCAAGGAAAGCACTCTCCCTTATAAGAAAACCAGGAGGACACAAGGAGTTGTATTCAGAGGAAAATAATATTAAAACTCCTTATTATTAAGAATAAAGGGGAGTTCCCATCGTGGCTCAGTGGTTAACGAATCCGACTAGGAACCATGAGGTTGCAGGTTTGATCCCTGGCTTCGCTCAGTGGGTTAAGGATAAGGATCCGGTGTTGCTGTGAGCTGTGGTGTAGGTCACAGATGTGGATCGAATCCTGCGTTGCTGTGGCTGTGGTGTAGGCTTGGCAGCTACAACTCCCAACTCCCATTAGACCCCTAACTTGGGAACCTCTGTATGCTGCGGGTGCGGCCCTGGAAAAAGACAAAAAAAAAAAAAAATGGAAGGAGTTCCTGCTGTCCCACAGTGGGTTCAGGATCTGGCACTGTCTTCGTGGCAGCGCAGGTTTGATCCCTGGCCCAGGGCAATGGGTTAAGGATCCAGCATTGCTGCATCTGTGGCATAGGTTGCTATTGCAGCTCGGATCCAGCCCCTGGCCCAGGAACTTCCCTATGCCACAGGTGTGGCCCTAAAATTAAAAAAAAAAAAAAGAGTTTGGAAACCTCTATTCTATGCTAACATCCTATTTGATTTTCTTCCTGTCATTTACCACTTTTGTTTGCTTGTCTGCTTGTTGCTCTCTATCCTCTAGAACAGAAACTCCATCCAAGGACCATCTTTCTTGTTCCTGCCGTGTTATCGGTGTGACCAGTCTTACAATTAGTTGAGCACATAGCATGTGTTCAGTAAACACTTGTTGGCTGAGCGAGGGAATGATCAACAGAGGCTTCCCCTGGACTTGGTAGAAGGACGTGGGCTAGTCGCGTACAGGATAGTGACTGTCGCCACGGGGTGACAAGACCACCCAGAGAAAAACTGGCGAGTTTCAGGGCCTTTTACCCCCTTCTCAGGGCATTCCCCCGCCTCCACCCACACAACCACAGCACTGTCACGTAACCAAGACCCCGGGGTCCGGAGAACAGGCCCGGGAGATTATCGATACCTTAGCACGAACCAGCTTCCTGTACGATGACTGCCCGTGGGCGCTGGCCTCAAAAAAATCTCATTTAGATCAGGAACCAAGGGGTCTAGACCCAGCTGAACTGTTTTGGGGGCCTTGTGTAAGCCCCCAGCCATCTCTGTGTTCGCACTCATGCCCTGAGAGGAGTTGGTTCAGAGCAGTTTTTTTTTTTTTTGGAAATAATTTCAAAATGTGTAGCTAAGTTGCAAGAAGAACACAAAGAACACGGAGATGCACTTCTGCTGAGATTTGCCTCCGGTCAGCATTTCCCCCAATGCCTTATCACAGGCTCTCTTTCCATGAATACACACACATGCACACGCACACAGTTTTTTCTGAATCGTTGGGGAACAAGCCCCATGCGTTATACTAAAACACTTCCGTATTTGCTGAGAATCGAGCAGTTCTCTCTTACAACCACAGTGCCCTTATCAACTTCAGTAAATTTCACAGTGAAAACAATACTTTTATCTCATCTACCATCCGCTGCTGGGTTTTTTGAAACCTGTTCAGAGGCCGTGTTCCTTCTTCAAATGAAGCCTTACCTGGGGTCCCAGTGCACCTCGCAGAAAGAACGCAGGAAGCTCTGTTGGAGGAGGAGGCCACCACGCTAGGGCCTGGCCCGAACGCATTCCCTTCGGCCTCTGGAAACAGTTGACTTGGTGCTTTAAAAGAGTGTAGATGGATTCTTTTACGGTTCTGGAGGCCAGCTTTGGAAGGTGCAACCTGCACTCATCACATTTCTCCAAGCATCCTGGGCTCCACTCATTTGTTCACCCCTGGGTTATATGTTTTCACAACCTTGTTTCTCTCTTCTGCTGTTCCCTTGACCAGAAAGGCCCTTATCCACTCACCATCCTTCAAGGCAGTCTCAAATAACACTTTCTCCTTGAAGTTTTCCTGATCTTTTCAGGCAGAATGAATTTTCCTCCCTGTACGCTCCCATTGCGTCCTATTTACATCTCCACTTAGCATGTTTTTCTCTATGTTGTACGTGAAATCACTTACTTGATGGTCTGTCTCCTCCGTGAGGCTGCTACATTCATCTTGCCACCTCCACTTCCTAGTGCAAGGTCAAGCCCAGAGGAAGTTCTGAGTAACAACTGCCAAATTACACATATACCTGAGCGATGGCCCAGGTAAGGTGGTTGGGCAGGCTCGCTCCCCAGGTAGAAAGGGAGAGAGGACAAGGCCGAGGGGGGCAGGGAGGAGCTAGGGGTGCCCGGTTGACTCTTCCCGGCTCTACCCATCCCACCGGCCCCTCCCCCAGCCCGGGTGTGGGGCAGGGAGAAAGCAGGAGGGTGTGCTTATCAGGGGTGGAGAGTGCGCCCCCCCATCAAGGTCTCCAAATGCCTCTGTCACCCTTGTTTCTCAGGTTTCAGAGAGGTCTTTGCCAATCACTCCATATGAGATGCCCGCCCCCCCTGCCGCCACACACACACACACACACACAGTCTCTACTCCCATCTTTACTCACTGTAGTTATTTCCTGGCATCCTGTGGATGACAGGTCACCACCACTAGAGCATAAGGCCAGTGCCTAAAACAGCACCTGGCACATAGTAGGTGCTCAATAAAGATTGTTTAATGAATTGGAGAGACAAGAGCAGGAATACCTGAGCCTAAATGCCTTCAGCTGTGGCCTGGAGCCGGCAGAGGTGAGGTGGGATGGTGTTCTGGTCTTCTCAATACCCAGAGGACGTCCTCCCAGAGCTGGGGGGAGGGAAATGCCACCCCTCCCCCATACCCCCAGCCCTCCCACCCCCGCGAGAGAGCGTGCCTGGTGAATGCATGTCTTTACTGCCCCGTCTGGAGGCATTCAGCCGCTTCTTAGGAAGCTTGGATACTATTTTTAAGAGACAATTTGCGACTAGCTACCATGACGACAAGGTCTCACCTATTTCCTGAGCTCTGAGACTCAGCACTAAAAATGCTGTGCAATGTAATTGGTTTCTTCAGCGTGGGGTCTAAGCTTTCCGGGGTGTATTATGTTCCAAATGAAAAGGAACAGCAAGATAAACCATTGCCCCCGCCGCCTCTCGCAGAGAAAGTCCATTGTCACGGCTCCTGCCAGCCCTTAGGGAGTGGGAATGACGCAACAGCGGCCGCCCTGGGCCACTTTGGGAATTGCCTCTTCTTAGGCTCTGAGAGTGGAAGTGAGACGCCTGCGGGGAAGCCGGCCTATCGGGTCGGTCACATGGTCAGAGAGTGAGCACCTGCCGGGCTCCCTGGCCCCACCCAAGTGAAGCCCTGTTCGGGGCTGGGGGTGGTGGTGGTCAGGGGGCTCCCCAGGGTCCCTGTACAGAAGGTGGTCCTCACAGTTGACCTGGTTCCCCACGTGCATGTTGAACATCTCCTCCAGCCCCCTCCCCAGCCCCCAACACCAGGGGCTCATAGGCTGAAAGAAGCAGGGAACGGGAGGCAGCTCTGGGGTGTTTGGGAACAAGGGGTCAGTGTCTCCTTTGTCCTAAGAAGGACGGGACAGAGCAAGTCCATCCGCAGCTCCCCTTCAGCATCCAAAACCCCAAACCCCAGTCGCTCCAGCCTCTCTCGGGCCCTCATTTTCAATCCTTGGAGAAGGAGAAAGCCTAAAGAATTCCCTTTCATTTCACTCCATTAATAACTAAGTGGCAGGGCCTGAAATATTTATGGGCCTGAGCATAGAGCCTGCTCGGGGCAGGACAAGGCAGATGGTGGCGATTTGTAAGGCTGCTGGCTCGGCCCTCTCAGAAGGGGCAACTACATGGCTTTGGTGGCCCGGAGGGGCCAGCGGTGACCAGGGCAGCCTCCAGCTGTGTGCCACCTGGGGTGCCCTGGAACTGAGGGCTTCCTTCAGCTCCAAGAATGCATGCCTGCCTCTTCTAGGAGGCGGGGCCCCTGTCTGCAGCTGTCAGCAGCCCCCGCCCTTTCTCTGCCCTTCTGCTCTGTAACACAGAAACAGGGCCAAGGAGACCTCACACCCTGTGTCAGAATTAATTAAAAATGGTTCATCAATCTCAATATAAAATATAAAAACCTTTAGACACAAGAGAAAATTTTGGGGGGCTAGAGAAGGTGTTCTTAGCCATGATAACTAAAAGTATGATCCATATAAGAAAAAAAGTGATAAATTGGACCTCATCAAAATTTAAAATTTTTGCTCTGCAAAAGATCTTGTTAAAGAGAATTCAGTGATAAGCTCCAGACTAGAATAAAATATCTGCAACTGTCCTAAAGGTGGCCACCTAAATGCAGTTCTAGCCAATGCAGTAATAAGTCCGGCGGTTCTGGCAAAGATTCCACCTCTCTGACAGAAAGGTGAAGATCATGAGAATATTCTTTCTTTCAGCATCTTGGCTACCACCCCTTCCTTCCTGCCTTTAGTAAGTCGTGCTCGGAGCTGCAGCTACCATCATGTAATCATCAAGTTCTATATGAGGAGTTCCCATCGTGGCTCAGGGGTTAACGAACCCAACTAGGATCCATGAGGACACGGGTTCGATCCCTGACCTTTCTCAGTGGGTTAAAGATCCAGCGTTGCCATCAGCTGTGGTGTAGGTCACAGACATCACAGACGCAGCTCAGATCTGGCGTTGCTGTGGCTGTGGTGTAGGCTGGCAGCTGTAGCTCTGATTTGACCCCTAGCCTGGGAATTTCCATATGCTACAGGTGTGGCCCCAAAAAGACAAACAATAAAATAAAATAATCTATATGAGAGTCATAGAGATTCAGATTCAACACTCTGATGTGTTTGGAGCCTGACCCAGCACCGTGACTGCCTCCTTCCAGACTTGTGTTGTGTGAGATCTTTTCAAATGCTTTTGTTATTTAATCACTATTAGTCTGACCCTCTGTAACTCTGGGATGCAGGTGTCCTAACTGATACAGAGACAGGGCTACTCCTTTCTCTGGCTCCTCCTCACAGGCTACCCCAGATGAGAATTCAGGGTACCTGGAAAAAATAGCACTTCCTCTGTCGCGGGCTCCAGAAATGAGGAGGTGGGGGCGGGTACCGTTCACGCTAGCCCTCCGGTGCCAGGTGAGTGCGGCCCCATGCAGTCGGTAGGTTTGCATCTTTGCAACCTCTAGAACTCAACCCTGGCTAAGCTGAGCAAAAACAGAGCTTTCTTGGAAGGATACCAGCGCAGTTCATAGCATGAAAGGACGCGCACAGCAATGAATTCTTGGCAAACACAGGAGGCAGAGCTCTGGGAACCTCAGCAGCGGGAATCCACAGACCTTCTCTCTAGGATGCCACCATAACATGACTCCTGCTACCTCCTTCCATCAGTTTGTGTCTCGGTTCAAGTTTCGGGTCCCCAGGAGAGACAATCCAATTGGTAGAAGTTGGTCAGGTACTCACCTTTTTGGAAAATCCAGTATGGCCAGTAGCTGAGAGGGTTTGCTGGTCAAGCCTCACTTACTGCCTGTTGTCGTCACCAGGGATGAACCTCGAGACCCCGAGGAGTGGGGTCTGCCTTTAGGAGAGCCTGGAGGGAGAGATGCTAGCAAAGGAAAGTCAGCATCGCCCTTCTTAAAGCAGTAGTCATGGCTGTGACTCTGGGACTACTTGACTCTATCTTCATTAGCCAACGTAAGAACCTAAACCTGGAGTTCCCATAGTGGCACAGCGGTTAACGAATCCGACTAGGAACCATGAGATTGCAGGTTCGATCCTTGGCCTTGCTCAGTGGGTTAAGGATCTGGCATTGCCGTGAGCTGTGGTGTAGGCTGCAAACATGGCTTGGATCTGGCATTGCTGTGGCTGTGGTGTAGGCTGGCAGCTACAGCTCCAATTAGACCCCTAGCCTGGGAAACTCCTTATGCCACCAGTGTGGCCCTTAAAAGGACAAAAGACAAAAAAAGAAAAAAAAAACCTAGACCCAACGGGCTGGACCTTGTCCTGACATTTCATCCGTGCTCTAAATGGAGGCAACTCGTTGACACCAGATGGGCCTGCAATGGGAAAACCATTGGGGGGTTTCAACAGAGGATCAGGTGTTCCCATCTCACTATGAAATCACCCTGGCTTTCGGCAGGAATGAATAGTAAAGAGGAGGTCCAGAGAGACCAGCTGGGAGGTGGACACGGGGACCAGAGGAGGAGGAAGGTGGTAGTGAGTATGGAGAGAAGGACTTGTTCCCTTTTTTTTTCTTTCTTTCTTCTTCTTCTTCTTTTTTTTTAGGGCCGAACTTGTGGCATATGGAAGTTCCCAGGTCAGGGGTCGAATCAGAGCTGCAACTGCTGGCCACAGCCACAGCCACAGCCACAGCAATAGCAACACCAGATCCAGATCCAAGCTGCACCTGTGACCAACGCCACAGTTTGCAGTAATGCCAGATCCTTAACCTGCTGATCGAGGCCAAGGACCGAACCCGCATCCTCACGGACACTGTGTCACATTCTTAACCACTGGGCCACAACCGGAACTCTCATTTATATTTACTTATTTATTTATTTTGCTTTTTAGGGCCACACCCACAGCATATGGAAGTTCCCAGGCTAGGGGTCAAATCAAGGCTACAGCTGCCAGCCTACACCACAGCCACTGCAACGCGGGATCCAAGCCACGTCTGCGACCTAGACCACAACTCACAGCAACTCAGGATCCTTAACCCACTGAACAAGGCCAGGGATTGAACCTGCATCCTCATGGATCCTAGTCTGGTTCTTAACCTGCTGAGCCACAATAGGAACTCCCTTCTCCTTTCCATTTTTGATGGGTGGTCAGGGTGAAGAAGAGATGGGAAACCGGGTTCTGGTCTGAGCACCCTGGTGCATGTTGCCATCCACGGAGAAAAGTAAGCAGGAGACAGGGGGAGTGAGTTTTGGGCAAATGCTAAGTTCTCCACACATAGCGGATTTAGGTGACAAGCAGGAAGCCCAGAGCTCTGGGTCCAGCCCAGAAATGTCTGTTTGGGAGCCAAGAGTCTATAAGTGATAGATCCAGGCAAAGGATGTGATCAGTGGGGAGAGAGGTGAGAACAGAGAGGACCAAAGCGCCCAGTCTGAGCTCCTGTTCCTGCAGGAGGAGCTGTCAGCCGGGTCTGAGAAGGAGCCTCAGGGAGGGGGAACGAGAGAGTGTGTGGTCCTGGAAGCCAGGAAGAAGGCACCTTCAATTCTGCTGTGACTTCCAGGTCCTTGAGGGAGTGGATGCTATGCTTCTCTATGTAAAACTCCTATGCAGCCGCCAGCGACCCCATCAGCCCCTTTTGGCTGCGCCTCCTCCTGGCCTCTTTCCATCCACCCAGCATCTCGGGGGGAGGGGGTAAAACCTTGGAAGGCCACTGAAGAAAGAGCTCCGTCCCCCACCTCCCCAGCCTACACCTGCCCTATTCACTCCGCTGCAAGGGTTCATTATAATTTTTTAGCAACTGAGCAAAGGCAGAGGAATGAGGGCTGGACTGTTGAGCTGGTTTTGCAATTACTTTCCCTACTGGGGCTCCCGTCCGCGCACCCCCACACTTCTGTGGATCCGCTGGCACAGAAGGTCCCCGTGAGCGCACTAGGCATGCGCGGCCCGCACCCCGGCCGGCTGAGCTGCCCCAAGGAGACGAGGTCCAGATGGTCTTTGGCTCAAGGAGTGCGCTGATCTCAGCAGCCAAACTGCCTGGGGGCATTTCACAGGAAATTGGGGCCAAGTAATAGCATTTTGTCTTGGCTGCCCCTCAGAGCCGTTCTGGTAGCTTAGTTTAAAAACTGAAGATAAAAAAGTGCTTGAGCGTTGGAGAAACCAAGAGGAGGGAATCTGTTTCCTTTCGGTTTATGACATCCAGCAGCTGAGCCCCACCTCCGAAGGATGGAGAGCTCGAGGCCTTTGGAAGGAGAAGGAACTCGGGGAAAAAAAAAAAACCAGCTGTCTGGGGAAAAAAAAAAACAGCTGTTGCGGGAGTCCTCGACCTTCTCATGGGGGACAGAGGAAAGAGGACAGACCGGGGCCAGCGCTGCCGCCGATGACTCGCCCACACGGAGTCGGTAGAAGGAAGTCCCCGTGATGGCCTGGCCTCTCTGCAGAGGGCCTCGTCCATCCTGCGGACGAAACTGTCAGCAGAGGTTGGGCTGGCTGTAGCAATGCTTTCTGCACCCTTGTCAGCCCAGCCACACGCGGAAAGCACAGGTGCCTAGAAACCGTGGCCTTTCAGGACCAGAGGAGGCAAAACTGCAAGTCCTACCTTCTCATTTAGAGGCCTGGAGAAGGTCAGTGCCTATCCCTGGGGCACAGAGAAAGGTGAATGCCAGAGTGGATGTCAGGGTTCAGAGGCCTGGGGCACCCTGGCTCTCAGGGCTGCTGGGTAAGGCGGCTGAAAGTAAAAGCCACTGAACAGCAGCTCTCTGCAGTAGCCCCACTTCCCTCTTCACCGATGGGCCTGACCGATGCACCAAATCCCTTAAGCTCAAATGCAAGCAGACAAAAGAACTGGGGCCCTTGCAAGAACAGACACTAGCTGCCGGAGGAGGAGAGGTGGCGTGGGTGCCATTGCCTCTGTAAGGGCCAGAGCCCCTCAGTCACCTGGTGCCATCACAGAATAGCAGGTGACCTGCTTCATCTCTCTGAAGCTGGAGGTATAAGAAATAACAATATTAAAGAAAATTCTGTACATCCGTTTACTTTCAGAACAAAATAACTTTGGTTAAAGCAGAACACCTGTGTCAGAAAGGGAACACTGTTCGTCTTGCAGCTTTTCTACTGTGTGTAATAGGCATTGTACGTTCACTCATTCATTCATCAAACACCTTGGAGCCCTGACCGTGTGACAGGTGTGAGGGATACAGAAGTAAAGCTGTCTTCTGCCACTGCCGATGGGGGAGGGGACTAGCCAGGATGTGAATTAGAGAGTGGAGGTTAGCTCTGGCAATTCTGATTGCGAGAAAAAACACACTGAACATATAAAGACACAGAATAAAATCCAAAAGTTTAAGTGAAAAGATGCATCAGACAAATACTAACCAAAGGAAAGCGGAAGTAGCCATATTCATATTTAAAACAATTTAAAGCAAATACACTAAGAGAGACAAAGGAGTCATTACAAGTCATTAGACTTATATGTTCCTAATAACTTCAAGATAACCTAGGGGGTGGAAAAAAGCTCTGTAAGGGACAAATCAACAAGTCTACTCCCAGGGGAATATTTTAACACCATTCTGTCATTCATTGCTAAAACACCAGTAAAATATAGAAAATCTGAACAGTTTTAAAAGATTTGACAGGATGAACACATTATTTCCTATCAACCCGAAGCCAGAAAGCAACCAAGTGCGGTCGTGGACAGTGACGATAAGTTATTTACTGTGCGTGGGAGCATAAATTGCCACGACCACTTTGGAAAAGAGCTGGACATTAGTTAGAAGCCTAAGTCCCCTGGATGACCCAGCAGTGTCCCTCCTAGGCAGACACGCCTTAAAGACACTTCCATACACGTGTGAGAGAGTTCACAGGAGCACTGTTCATAACAGTCTAGGGTTTGAAACAGCCCAAATGTTCATCAGCTGTAGGATGGATAAACCACGGAATAGTCTTGCGCTGCCACACGCTACAGCACCGAAAGGAACACACTGCCCTTTCCTTCTTCGCTGAAACAAGCCAATCTCAAAAACGTAGTGCCAAGTAAAAGAAGCCAGTGTCAGAAATAAAATTCAAAAGTTCTAAAGCTTAGACGATATATCGCTTAATGGTGGATAGCTGGATAGCTAAACGATAAGGAATGATTAATGCCAGCTCGGGATCCTGGCTGCCTCTAGAAAATAGGGGTAGGCATGAGACGTGTTATTAGATAAGGCAACCTGGGCTTCTAAGGTGGTGTTAATATTCTATTTCTCAACCTGGGTGATGCGTATATACACCTGAGGGATAATTTATACACCTGCGTTGGGAGATATCTGTGGGAAAGCCAGCAGCATTGTTTATAATGCACAGGTGCCTGTTTTATTGAGATTCTTTAAACTGTATGCATACTTTTCATACCTACTCTTTTATATATGATACCATTTTTTTATTAAAAAAAGGAAGGAAATGCACCATTTTGAGGGTGATTTCTGAGTGAGTGAAAAGTATGGGGGTGATTGTATTTTTACTTTATGCTTTTCTGCATTTTTGAAACTTTTTATGGTAAACATGTATCACTTTTATCATTAGAAGATTTTGAGAAGTGATGAAAGCAGTTACCAAAGGAGAGATTTGGGGTTGACCACATGAAAACAAACTTTTGCATGTCTAAAATGGACTAAAACCAAAAGGTAAATACCATGGTGAAAATAGTTTACTCTATATGGAACTCTTCCCCATAAATCAGAAAGGATTAAAAAAAAAGCATGGAGTTCCCACTGTGGCACAACAGGATCGGCAGCGTCTCTGCAGTGCCAGCACGGGGGTTCAATCCCTGGCCCAGCATAATGGGTTAAAGGATCTGGCATTGCCACAGGTGCAGCATAGGTCACAACTGTGACTCTGATCTGATCCCTGGCCCGAGAACTCCATATGCCATGGGATGGCCAAAAAAGAAGAAAAACTAAAACAAACAAAAAATAATCCAGTGGTGTTCCCACTGTGGCACAGTGGTTAAGGATCTGGTATTGCTGCAGCTGTGGTGTAGGTCACAGCTGCAGTTTGAATTCATTCCCTGGCCTGGGAACTTCCATATGCCATGGATGCAGCCAGAAAAAGAAAAAAATAAAAAATAAAATCCAGCATAAGCCAGCAGTTCACATAAAGGGAAATATAATTGTCTAAAAACTTATGGGAAAATATTCAAGCTCAATTAGTCATCCCTCCAAAAATGTACAATAAACCCCAAGAGAGGCAAGAAGATATAGTGAAAATGTCACAGGCTATCACAACTAGATAACCTGGACTGGAACTCTCTCTGCCGATTTACTAGCTGTGTATCCTGTGGCAGTTATTTTTAAGCTTTCTGAGTCTCTGCTCATGTATAAAATAAAGGAAATAATACCTTGCAGGATTATTCTAAGGATTAGAAATAGCACATTCAATAATGCACCAGGCTTGGCACATCCAGATGTCTAACTAATGGATTTCCTTTTGCAGACTGGGAGGGGGTGGAGGGAGAATGGAGCCAGCATGTACCAACAGTCGAGTGGGAAATTATTGTTCCAAGCATGTGACAGGTATCTCAATAGGGGAAATACAGGAGGTTGAGATAAAAATGTGACCCGACTCTGCTTAGGTGATGCTTAAACTGAAAGCTAAGGGCAAGTGTAAGCAACAGAATAGAGAGAAGAGAGAGATTTTTTTTTTTCCCAAGGTGGTAACATTATCTCCCATTCCCTCCATGTCCTTTCTTTAAATTTATTTTTTAGTTGTGGTATGGTTGATGTACAATATTGTGTAAGTTTCAGGTGTACAACATAGTGATTCACAACTTTTACAGGTTATACTTCATTTATAGTTATTATAAAATATTGGCTATGTTCCCTGTGTTGTACAGTATTTTTTTTTTGTCTTTTGTCTTTTTATGGCCACACCCACAGCATAAGGAGGTTCCCAGGCTAGGGGTTGAATTGGAGCTACAGCTACCTGCCTATGCCACAGCCACAGCAACACGGGATCCGAGCTGCGTCTGCGACCTACACCTCAGCTCATGGCAATGCTGGATCCTTATCCCACTGAGCGAGGCCAGGGATTGAACCTGCAACCTCATGGTTCCTAGTGGGATTCGTTTCCATTGTGCCACGATGGGAACTCCATGTACAGTACACCTTTGTAGCTTATTTATTTCTTTATGGATTGCCTTTTTTGGGATATGGAAGTTCCCAGGCTAGGGTTCGAATCAGAGCTGCAGCCACCAGCCTACACCACAGCCACAGCAACTCGGGATTCAAGCCACATCTGCAACCTACACCACAGCTTACAGCATTGCCAGATCCTTAACCCTCCTAGCGAGGGCAGCGATCAAACCTGCATCTTCATGGACGCTATGTCGGGTTTGTAACCTGCTGAGCTACAACAGGAACTCCCTGTAGCTTATTTGTTTTGTACGTAGTCATGTGTAGCTCTTACTCCCCTCTTTCTTGCCCCCCCTCCTCCCCACTGGTCCACACACGTCTTGCAAGGCAGCTTTGAGGAAATGGGGGTCCATGTCCCCTCCCCTGGAGTCTGATAGGCTTATAACTATGGTTAAAGTGATGCTATGTGACCTCTGAGGCTAAGTCATAAAACACAATACAGCTCGTGCCTGGTGCTCTGGGGACTCTCACTTTCAGAGCCCAGCCACCAGGCTGTGAGGAAGCCTGAGCAGCCCGTGGAGAACATCAGCCAGCTGTGTGCATGCGCCATCTTGAAACTGATGCCACAGTCCCAGGGTAGCTGTACCAGCAGACACCTTGTGGAGCAGAGATGAGCTGTCCCCAAATTACAGGGGTTTTTGGGGTTTCTTTTTTGGCCTTTTTAGGGCCGTACCCGAGGCATATGGAAGTTCCCAGGCTAGGGGGCCAGTTGGAGCTGCAGCTGCCAGCCACAGCCACACCAATAGCCATGCTGATCTGAGCCACGTCTGTGACCTACACTGCAGCTCATGGCAACCGCCAGATCCTTAACTCACTGAACGAGGCCAGGGATCGAACCCGCACCCTTATGGATACTAGTCAGGTTCATTACCGCTGAGCCACAATGGGAACTCCACCCCAAATTACTAGTTCTTAGGCAAAGTAAAGCCTTGCTATTGTTTTAAACCACTTAGCACTAGAATTGTTGCCCTGCAGCATGAGATGATCTGGTCCAGGCATCAAGAGAAGTATGTGCTAACATCCAGAATCTGGGGTCAATGTAACTAACGACTGTTGAACCTGGCTGAAAAGCCGATTGTTGGCAGCACAGTGGTGAGAGCATGGGCTACAGAGGTGGACAGCAGCCAGGCCTTCTGCCTGGTACAGGAGTTGGGACCGTGGCCCCCACGAAGTGGGGACCACTGAAGAGTCTTCAGCATGGTCCTGATAGAATCAGCATTACGCTTTTCAAAGATCGTTCAGGGAGTTCCCGTCGTGGCGCAGCAGAAACGAATTCAACTAGGAACCATGAGGTTGCGGATTCGATCCCTGGCCTCGCTCAGTGGGTTAACGATCTGGCGTTGCTGTGAGCTGTGGTGTAGCTTGCAGACGTGGCTCAGATCTGGCTTTGCTGTGGCTGTGGCTTAGGCTGGCAGCTATAGCTATGATTAGCCCCGTAGCCTGGGAACCTCCACATGCCGCAGGTGAGACCCTAAAACCACAAACACACACACAGAAAGGGATCACTCAGGTCGTGGCCTGGAGAAAGGATGAACAGGAGGTGAAACTGGTGGATGTGTATAAATAGCCAGAATCAGACAACTAATAGGCGAGAGAGAGTAAGGTGTCTCAACAGCGAGGAGATCTTGAGTTTAAATGAATTATTTTCCTGCTCTTGCATCCCCGCCATCATTCTCAATGTCTAGGGGCTCGGCCGCCACTTCCAGGCTCACCGGGCAGAGGGAAATGGTTTGCCACCCAGAAGAAGAGTGGTGTAACTGCCCACGGGTGATGGGCTGTGTCCGAATGCTGACTCTGACCCTGTCTCCTCATGGTGAACCCGCCTTTCCCTTTGTCACACCCTCTCTCTCTTCCCTCTTTTTTTTTGCATTATAGCTGGTTTACAGATTTCTGTCAGATTTTCCAACTGCACCATGTGGTGACCCGATTACATGTACAT
>PVHT021183583.1:2887302-2899280 GCA_004024745.2 Catagonus wagneri
TTCTCCTTCTGACTCTCTCTTCCCTCATTCCCTTAACTTCCTTCCATCCTAGAGGAAAACTGGTTCATGTGATTCTTCTAAACCTACGGGTCCTGAAGCCAAGATCGTCACTCATTGGTTCTCTTTTGTTGGGGCAGCGGGGACAGCAGGGAAAACCTTCAGCAAACCGAGATTTCACCGCAAGAGGGTGGTGGCTTGGCCTGGGGAAGTGGGGAGAGGGCACGGAGGCATGAAAATATCGGAGAGGGACCCCAGGAGGCCGCTTGCGATGAGATGGCTTGGCCAGTCCCTGGGAACCTCGTTGGAAGGCAGATGAACAGCTTTTTCCTGAATTTGTTTTCTTCTCTAAAGATGCTCTCCAGTGACGCTCAGTCTGTCGCTAGAAATCAAGTCTCCGTCTGGGCTATCTGCTTGCTGTCAAATTCCTGTTACCCAAATCATGGCCGTGAGTTGGCATGAGGAAGCCTGTCAGGATGTGTTAGAAAATCTGGGCTTAGATGAAGAAAACATTCACAAATATCGCCTGTGGAGAGCTCTGTGTCAGGATCCTAGAAACACTGTGAAAAGCCTGCTTTGTGCCCACTTTAAAGGAAGCATTCGTGATGTGGCTTCCCCCTTGGTCTCCTTGGTTTCTGCCTCTTCCCCCTCCATCTCCTCTTGTTCTCCATGTGTTCCTTCACGTGGAGTCAGGCTGCAAAAGTGGGTAAGTGGAGACAAAAATTGACCTGAGGTTGCATTAACAAAAGTATAGATAACAGAATGAAGGAGGTGAGAGTCCTTTTGTTGTCTGCATTCTCCTCTCCCCTCACAGAGTTTTGTATCAAATTCTGTTCCCTGTGACAATCTTCCCTTGAGGCAATGGAGGCCTCGCTGTGTTGCTAGGACAGGGTCATAGGATTAAAGGAAAAATTGGGGGTGGGGGACATCTATAGCAAATTATATCCCACTGTAAGATAATGGTGGCTTGGGCTGGGTTGGGAGCAGTGGCAAAGTGGGCCTCATTTTAAGATGGATGCAGGCAAAGAAAAGCACATCCAAGGTTAGGGAGGTCTCACTGCCCCGCCCCACCCCCATGATGCGTGATGTTAGCCTGGAGATGGTTAGGCTGAAAGAGAAAGCAAGGAGCACTAGGGGAGAGAATTAGGACCAAAGAGGGCAAATTAGTTACTAGAAAACAGTTTTAAGCTCAGTGTTAAGGATGAATTTTCTAATAGCAAGAAACTGCTAAGATGGGAAGAACCTGGAGTTCCCATTGTGACTCGGTGGTATCGAACCTCATTAGGATCTGTGAGGATGAGGGTCTGATCCCTGGCCTTGCTCAGCAGGTTAAGGATCTGGCGTTGCCGTGAGCTGTGGCGTAGGTCGCAGATGAACCTCGGATCCCGCATTGCAGTGGCTGTGGTGTAGGCTGGCAGCTGTAGCTCTGATTCGACCCCTAGCCTGGGAATTTCCATATGTCTCAGGTACAGCCCTAAAAAGCAAAAAAAAAAAAAAAAAATGGGACGAAGCACCTTAGCAGGTGACATGGTGAGCTCCCTGTCACTAAAGGTATGTAAGCACAGGCTCTTGTGGAGAAACCATGAGCATCTGCCAGAGAGTTGGATTTTTAAATGTTGATTTGTCTGGCTTTTCCGCAGAGCTTAGAAGCACAAACAGGTCAGAATGACATATTACGCACAGTTCACTTTGACGGCGGTACATGCTGGGAACTCACTGATTGAGCTGGGGGCTGTGTCAGGGGCTGGAAAAGATGTACAGAGACAGTGGGACTGGGCTAGTCTGGGTAAGAAAGTCAGATAATTCTAATAGCACAAGTCCCAGGTGCCTGAGGTAAACTAAAGCCTAGTTCATTTCCTTATTCCCTCAGTTACTCATTCAACAAACATTTATTAAGTGTGTGCACCAGCCCCTGAGCTCCAGGAATTCCCAGTCTAGCTGACAATGGGACTAGGAAATGAGGCACATACCCTATGATGGGGATGAGTTAGAACTTTTTCTGATGTTTGGAAAACACACCCCAGCCTAGTTTAAGCAAAAAAAGAGAATGTGTGGCCTCAGAGGTGATGCCAGCCTCAGGCAGGCCTGGATGGAGGGCATTAATGACACACTCGGATTCTCCCACTCCATCTCTGCTTCTGCTTCTCCACAGCTGTTGTCCTCATTCTCCCCTGCAGCAGGTGACTTTTTCTCCGCGGGGCATGGCTGCCGTCTCCCTCCTTGTTTGAGGATAACAGAACCCAGGAGGGCTCTGATTGGCCAGACTTGGGCAGAGCTCTGTCCCTGTCACTGCTTCCTCCAGAATCACGTGACTGGAGAGGAGGGGAGGGCGGTGCCTTTCCCAGTAGAGAAGGTGAGGCTCTGACCAGAAGGGGGCGTTAAAAGGGGGCTGGGCAGCCCGAAGCAAGAGGCATCCTCCCCCAGGGTGCAAACACATGGGAGGGGCCCAGAGCAGTCCTTGGAAACCCAGGGGAGAGTTCAGGGGGAGATGCTTACACTGAGTTTTAAAGGATGAGCATGTCAGGTGTGTGTGTTTATAGACAGTGGGGGTGGGAGCAGGGAAGGGAATGGGGGGATTCCTGCTTCCAGACCAGGAAGCATGTGGGTGAGAGTTAGGAAGTAGGACACTGTGGCTCAAGTGTGGCAGGGATGGCAGGTGGAGAGAGGGTTGCAGGCGGAGGTGGGGAGATACTCAGGAGTCCTGGCTGAAGGTAGAATTCAAAGTGGGTGACTGTGGTGCCCTGATGGGAGTCGTCGGGTCTGAGGGGTGAGCAGGGGCCCATATCAAGTCAGTGCAGTGGTGGTTTCCTGATCCGGGAAGTCTGAGCAACATCAGATAAGGGAGGACCAGATTGCATTGGCCTCAGGGAAGGGCTGGCAGGAACCAAGCCGAGGTCGATCAGAGTTCAGCAGCTCACTGTTAAGTTCTACTTGCTGGAGGGGGCAGTAGGCTGATCCGGTCTAGTAGCGCTAGAGGAGGTGGCTGCAACATGATGGCCCTACAGGTGTCCGGTGACCGCTCTAAGGCTCCAGGACATGGCAGCCAGGGAATGGATGGGAACTCTGGATCCTCTGCCAGGCTCTGACTCCCCTGCTCCAAGTCTGGGCAGACAGAGGCTTCAGAGTCCACTGGTCAGACTTAGCATGCTCAGGCAGACCACAGCAGACTGGAGCAGTCTGTGTTAGGGCAGGCCCCCATATGCATGAGTTCATGGATCATTTAGGGATGCTGTGGGCCACAAGTATTAGAATACAAGACTAACAGGACTTAAACTATATAGGGCAGTTGTTTGCTGCACAAGAAGCCTATAGGGAAGCACTGTCAGGATTGGTTGAATAGCTTCACAATGTCAGAGTACTGGGTCAGCACGTCTGTCGTTCTCTAGACCTTCTCCTCTGGCTGCAAGATGGCTGCCATTGCTCCAGGCATCACATCCTTACATAAATAGCAGCAAAGGAAGTAAGAAAAGGAGCTTGGCTTGTGTATCTCTCTCCTGTCATCAGAGAGAAGAGCTCCTACCTGGAAGCCTCCTGATAGATCTCATGTTGTGTTAGACTGACTGGATCTGGAGCATTTGGCTGCCTCAAGTATAAGAGAGATTTGATAATGAGAAGCAGGCAAGATGATGAGTTGAGAATGGTGTTTGGGTAGGCACTGACAGTGGCCGCTACAATTAAAAATAGTTGTTTTCTGCCCTTTTCCTAGTGTTCTGGGTTGAGTAGATGGTGTGACTTTCAGCTTGAGTTAAGCCCCACCTGGAACAGGGCTGAGAAACAACCAAAAACTCCCAGTAAACAACAGTGTCTTCTCATAAGTTTGCAGTAGAACAGGTTTGTGTTTGCAGAGAAAATACGAAGTCAGGTCTCACACATCACGAGGATGGAGGAGCCCTGTACCATCTGGCCCCAGCCTCCGTCCACCTTTGCTTTTCTTTCATGGCAGAATTCTGCTCCCATGCTAGGGTGACCAGCTGTCGCACTGTGCCCAGGAGAGTCCCACGCCCCAGGAACCCTCCAGTCTTGGCAAGCCGGACAATTGATCATCTTCCAGCTAGTTGATCCCCTTCCTTCCTGGCCAGGTCTGGCCCTCTGAGACTTTCCTTGGTTCCTAATCTGAGTCCATGCTGTGTCCCAGAGAATATTCTTCTCTGCCCTCTCCCTTTCTTTGCCTTCCTTAAGCTCCCCTTTTGGAAGGTCTGCTGTGCTCAGGGACCCTGCTAAGCTATCGGATCCAGTTCTTACAACCCCCTTGTGAAACAGGCCTTTTACCCCCATTTTAAAGATGAGAAGACTGAGACTTCAAAAGAAAAGGTAATTTCTCTAAGGTCGTAAAGCCAGTGAGTGGAAACTGGGAATGAGGCATTAGGCATTGGAGTCAGACGCCTTTCTCTTCACTACTATGCCGGAGAAGCTCGTGCTTCCTGGGCATAGGAATCACCTTATTAATCATCTTATTATGAATCAGATTCTTGGAGTACCTGTCATGACTCAGTGGTTAAGAAACCCGACTAACATCCTTGAGGGTGTGGGTTCGATCCCTCACCTCACTCAGTGGGTTAAGGATCTGGCGTTGCTGTGAACCGTGGTCGCAGATGTGGCTTGGATCCTGCATTGCCGTGACTGTGGGGTAGGCCGGCAGCTACAGCTCCAATTCGACCCCTAGCCTGGGAACCTCCATATGCTGCAAGTGCGGCCCTAAAAAGGAAATAAATAAATAAATAAATAAATATTTTTAAAAATAATCAAATTCTTGGACGCCTGCCCAGGAGATCCTGACTCAGTAGGTCTGGGGTGGGGCCCTGGGACGCAGTTGTCTTACAAGTGCCGCAGGTGTTCCTGAGGTCAGTGGTGCTGTGGGGTGTGGCCTTACCTGATGGGCTCTGGGCTTTATACCTTCCAGAGACTCCAGTCCTGCTTCTACCACCAAACCTACCAGTCAGTTCTCCTTCAGCCTCCAGAATTGTCTGTCTGCACCGTCCTTCTGAATAGTTACAACTCCCAGACACGCGCGCGCGCATGCGCGCACACACACACACACACACACACACACACACCACCCATCACAGATACTTACAGGGGCCTTGAGGGCAGATTTTTCTTATACACTTTCCTTAGTCAACATTCCCAGTAGAATGCTAACCTAGCCATGCAGGAGTTCGATAAAAAATCTTTGGTTTGCATGGATTTCACAGGATTTTCAAGGTGCCCAGATTATGGGCCCTTGAATAAAACCATGGCTTTTTGAACAGTGGGCCTTGTTTGATTAATGACATCATCATAAATATATTGAGTTTACTGGATAATAGGTAATCACAGTCAACTGGTAATGAAGTGAAGTAGACAATCGCTTAATTGAGAATAATTGGGTTGAATGACAACCGGAGACTCCCGATGAAAAGTAATTGTATTCCTGAGACAGTCTTGGAATCCCAAATGCAAGTAATTAAAACTTAGGTAAGGACGGATAAATTCTCCTATTCAGCTGTCCAGGAACAAGGGGTCTGTTTATACTCAATTTTTAAACTAGTTTAAGAAAAGTAATGATGGCATTACCGTTGGACAGATGCTTCAATGGAAGGCAAGAGCTGGGTTCATTTGAATGGGCAAATATTGAATCTTTTTCAAGAGAGAACCATTTAATCTGGCAGCTCTGGGAGGCTTTCCTAATTAATTGAGGATTTGTATTGAAGAAAAATGCAAACTGAACACTTGTGAAAGATTTAAATGGTGGGTGGGTCACAAGCCCAAGGCCCAGTTAATATCTGTTCCTAGCGTAGTACTGGGCCAACTCAGGAGCTCCTGAAATTGGTAACTGGGCCTGTGTCAGTTGCATCAGTGACTCCCAGTCCTCAGTGTGAAGAATCAGCTGAAATCTTATAAAAATACAGGGCCCTGAGATTCTGCATTTCTAACAAGCTTCTAGGCGATGGATCCCACTTGGAGTAGCAAAGGTCTATGACACACCATGTCGGACCACGTTTAGCAGGCACGTCCATTCTTAAAACTTCCAGCAGCTTTCTATGGAGACAGAGAACCACCCTGCAGAGCAGCTTTCTATGGAGACAGAGAACCACCCTGCAGAGCAGCTTTCTATGGAGACAGAGAACCACCCTGCAGAGCAGCTTTCTATGGAGACAGAGAACCACCCTGCAGAGCAGCTTTCTATGGAGACAGAGAACCACCCTGCAGAGATTCTCTTGGCCAGGATTACACAAAGCAATCCCAAGAACATAACATCAAAGCCAGATAAAGATATGACAAGAAATGAGAACTACAGGCCAAGAGACCTGATGAATGTAGTTGCAAATTCTCAACAAAACACCAACGAGCCAAGTTCAATAGCACACTAAAAGGATCACAAACCATGATCAAGTGGCATGGTTTATTCCTGGGATGAAAGATCAGTTCAGCCTACACAAAGCAACAAATATAATATACCACATTGATAGAATAATGGATAAAAATTATATGATCATCTCAATAGATGCAAAAAAAGGCATTTGACAAGACTTAATATCCTTTCATTAAAAAATACTTTTATCAGGAGTTCCCATTGTGGCTCCACGTTAATGAATCTGACTGGATCCGTGAGGACCCAGGTTCCATCCCTGGGCTCAGTCGGTGGGTTAAGTATCCAGCGTTGCCATGAACTGTGGTATAGGTCTCAGACATGGCTCAAAATTGGCATTGCTGTGGCTGTGGCTGTGGCCTGCAGCTACAGTTCTGATTTGACTGCTAGCTTGGGAACTTCATATGCTGCTAGTGCAGCCCTAAAAAGAACCCCTCCCAGAAAAAAAAAAAAAAAAAAAACTTTCATCAATTGGATATAGAAGAGGAACCTACCTGACCCTAATAAATGCCATATATGACAACAGCAAAAGGTCCTAAACTTTTCCTCTAAGATCAAGAACAAGATCAGGTACCCACTCTCACCATCTCCTATTCAACATAATATTGGAAACCCTAGCCAGAGCATTACACAAGAAAAAGAAAAGAAAAAAAGCATCCAAATCAGAAAAGAAGAAGTAAAATTGTCTCTGTTTGCAGATAATATGATCTTATATTTTGAAAATCCGAAAGACTCCACAGAAGACCTCTTAGAACTAATAAACAGATTCAGTAAAGTTTACAAAAACAAAATCATTATCATTTATTTTTAAATCAGTTGCATTTCTATATGCTAACAGCAAAACTATATGAAAGGAAAATAAAGCAATTCCATTTACTGCAGCTTCAAAAACAATAAAATGCTTAGGGACAAATTTAACCAAGGGGTGAAAGATTTATACACTGAAAAATGTAAGGCAGTGATGAAAGAAATCGAAGAAGACAAATAAATGCAAAGATATCCCATATTCATGGATCAGAAAAATTAATACTGTTACATTCCATCTGTAGATTCAGAGCAGTCCCTATTAAAAATTCCCATGGCATTTTGGACAGAAATAGAAAAAAAATCCTAAAATTCCTGTGGAAGCACCGAAGACAGATAGCCAAAGTAAACCAGAGAAAGAATTACAAAGCCTGAGGCATCACACTTCTTGATTTCAAACTATGGTACAAAGCTAAGGCAATGAGCCTATACTCACATATATAAATTCAACTAATTTTTGACGAGGGAGCCAAGAATACTCAATAGGGAAAAGATAGGTTCTTCAATAAATGGTTGTGGAAAATCTAGATATTCACATACAAAAGAATGAAATTGGACTCCTTTCTTACACCACTTGCAAAAATTAACTCAAGATAGACTAAAGACTTAAATGAAAGACTTTCAATCATAAAACTTGTAGACGAAAACATAAGGGAAATCTTGACATTTGTCCTGGCAGCAAATTTTTGGATATGACACCAAAAGCACGAGGAATAAGAGCAAAAGCAAACAAGGTGAACTATATTTATCTAAGACATTTCTGCACAGCTCAATAAACAATACATTAAAAAAAACAACCCATGGAATGGCAGAAAGTATTTGCAAACCATATATCTCATAAGGGGTTAATAGCCAAAAAGTCATAAAAGTCAGCAGCAAAAAAGAAAAATTTAATAATGTAATCAAAAATGGGTAGATGGCTGGAACAGACATACAAGTGGCCAATGGGTACACGAAAGGGTGGTCACCATCACTGATTCTTAGGGAAACGCAAATCAAAACCACAATTTGATATCACCTCACACCTATTAGAATGATTATCATCAAAAAAGAGAGAGAAAACAAGTGTTGGTGAGGATATGGAGAAAAAAGGGAACTCTGCTAGTGGGAATGTAAACTGATAATCCACTATGGATAATAGTATGGAGGTTTTTTTTTTTTTAAATCCAGAATAGAACTGCCATATGATCCAGCAGTCCCACTTGCGGATCTAGACAAAGGAAATGAAATCACTATATTGAAGGCATATCTGCACCCCTCATGTTCACTGCAACATTGTTCACAAGACATGGAAGCAAGTTAAATGTCCATCAGTGGATGAATGGATAAAGAAAATGTGAGATATAGATACATACATATATAAATACATACATACAGGTGGCAGATAGATAGATTGATGATAGATATAAGGGGATATTATTCAGCCATAAAAAGGAAGGAAATTCTGCCATTTGCAAGGACATGGATGGACTTTGAGGGTATTATGCTAAGTAAAATAAGTCAGAGAAAGAAATAGTCTCCATTTCTGTATCTGCAAATAGAGGCAATTATGCTTATATATGGAATCTAAAAAAGCTGAATTCTTAGAAATAGGGCAGAATGATGCTTGCTATGGGTGTGGTGGCGGGGTGAGTGAAACAAGAGTTTCAGACCAAGGGTACAAACTCCTAGCTATAAAAGAAATAAGGTCTGAGGATCTAATGCCCAGCATGGTGATTATAATTAATGATTCTGTTGTTATTATACTGTATTATATACTTGAAAATTGTTGAGAATAGATCTGAAGTGTTATCTCCACACTCAAAAAAAATTGTAATTTTGTAAGGGGATGGAGGAGCTAACTAACCTTATAGTAGGAATCATTTTGCAATAAATATATGTCTCGGAGTTCCTGTCGTGGCGCAGTGGTTAACGAATCCAACTAGGAACCACGAGGTTGCGGGTTCGATCCCTGGCCTTGCTCAGTGGGTTAACGATCCGGTGTTGCCATGAGCTGCGGTGTAGGTTGCAGACGCAGTTCGGATCCTGCGTTGCTATGGCTGCAGCATAGACCAGTGGCTACAGCTCCGATTAGACCCCTAGCCTGGGAACCTCCACATGCCGCGGGTGCGGCCCTAAAATGACAAAAAGACAAAAAATATATATATATATATATATGTCTCAAATCATCATATTGTAAACTATATATATCCTGCATGGGTCCACTTACATATAGATTATTTTCAGTAAGAATGTACAACAGCATTCCGCAAATGAAAGAACGAAATTTGGTTGAACTTATAGATGTGGAATCATAGATATGGAGGGCTGACTGCAAAGTTATACCCACATTGTTCAAGGGACAAGTGTGTGTGTGTGTGTGTGTGTGTGTGTGTGTGTGTGTGTGTGTGTGTGTATTTATATATAAAGGATCTTATATTCAGACTGATTGTTAATTTGGTTTTTTGCCGGAGTAGGGGATAGACGATATTTTTTAAGGCTTTACTTTTTACAGCAGTTTTAAGTTCCCAGCAAAACAGAGAGAATAGGGAGTTCCCATCCTGACTCAGTGGTAAAGAATCTAACTAGCATCCATGAGGATGCGGGTTTGATCCCCGGCCTCACTCAGTGGGTTAAGGACCCGACATTGCCATGAGCTGTGGTGTAGGTCACAGACGTGGCTCAGATCCCCCATTGCTGTGGCAGTTGTATGCTCTGGCAGGTGCAGCTCCAACTTGACCCCTAGCCTGGGAGACTCCATAGGCCGCAGATGTGGCCCTAAAAAGGCAAAAAAAAAAAAATTGAGAGAGAATAGAGAGGTCACCCTTTTTCTCCTTGCCCTCACTCACACGTGCCTTCACCTCCCCTATTATCAACGTCCCCCACTGGAGTGAGTAGTATCTGTTTCAGATGATGAACCTGCAGTAATACGTCATTATCCAAGGTCCACAGCTTACATTGTACTTCACTTTGGGCGCTGTACTTGTTTTATGGGTTTGGACACTTATCCAACATTATGGTATTATGCAGAGTATTTTCTTTGCCCTCAAAATAATACAGTGCTTCTCTGTATTATTTTTTACAATTGCATGTGAATCTATAATTATTCCAAAATAAAAAGTCTAATGAAAATAAAAGATGAACAAACACAAAAAGAGTAACTGTGCATGTGGTGAAGGATATTAACTAAACTTACTGTAATTATTTTGCAATGTATACATGTATCAAATCATGTTGTACATCCCCGGTGAATACAGCACAACGTAAAATATCAGTTATAGCTCAAGGAAACCAGCCAATTTGCATAACAACCACAAAAAAAAAAAAGATGACGGCGAGCTCCCATGAGGTCCAGTATCAGAGAACCAGACCTGGAGCTTCCAGGGCCTAGAGGAGGTCTAAAGTCAAGGTGCAGAACAACCATTGAGAGACGTCATCACTGCTGCCAGTGCTGGAGCCAGAGCTCCTGACAGCACTGTGGCCAAACCCTGGGCGATGCTGGTAAAACTGTGACACCGCTGCCTCTGGAGAATGAAGCATCCATCCCCCCTGCAGAATGGACCTTACACAGGCCGGCCTCTAGCTCCCAAGTCAAAGACGGTGCAAGTATGCAGACAGGTTGAAGATTGGCTCCCATGCGTCTTTGAGCTGAAAGGGAGGCTGAGAATGAGATTATCTGAATTCTTTTTTTTTTTTTTTTTGTCTTTTTAGGACCACCCTCACACGTATGGAAGTTCCCAGGCTAGGTGTCAAGTCAGAGCTATAGCTGCCAGCCTACACCACAGCCACATCGGCGCAGCTGTGTCCACAACATACACCACAGCTCACGGCAAAGCTGGACCCACTGAGTGAGGCCAGGGATCAAACCCAAGTCCTCATGGATACTAGTCAGGTTCATTACCACTGAGCCATGATGGGAACTCCTAGGTTGTCTGAATTTTTGGCTTCCGCCATGGTGGTCTTGACCCAGACTCACAAGAGGGGGAGCTCCCCAGACATAGAAAATAGGTTCAGTGTCCTATTAACATTGACAACAGGACAATGACCAATGTCCCCACCATATCCTCCATTTCTCTCTCTTGCCCCTTGTCACCCCCACCTCACAGAGTCCCTCCTCCCCGCTCACTTCTCCTGGTGCTGCAGGACACGTGTTAGGGGTCAGGTCCTCAGAAAGCCTTCCCTGACTCGTCCCCTCCTCAGGCTGGGAGATGCATGTCCCATGTGTTTCCATATGTTGGGTTTGTATCATTAGCTCTAGTGGCTGTGAGTCTTGAGGACAGAAATCCTTGCCAACAGAACCCCAAACTCAATAAAGATCAAAGGGGGAGGAAGGGAGGGGAGAGCCCCTCTGCCAGTCAGGGTCACTGTGCCCAGAAGGAGATTAGTAGTCTACTGGGTGCAAAGCAGGGCAAGGCCAAGGTAAGATGGGGAGAATGGACGTATGACCTGGGACCCCTGGGACCCCTGGGACGTGGGCGACCGTGGGCGGGGCTCCTTGTCAGAAACCATCATCGCTGAGGTGCTGGTGAGAGAGGAGGCTTCTCCCAGACAGGAAGGCCAATAATCCTTGTAAATAGGCTAGACTTGTCAATGCCCCAGTGTATCCTCCACATAAATTATGAAACATATCACCGTTCTATTTGCTCTATGTCAGGGTAAAAAAAAAAAAATCTCAATTTTTCAAAAGATGGAACATCAGAACTGGTTACTGGATGGAGTTCCCGTCGTGGCTCAGTGGTTAACGAATCCAACTAGGAACCATGAGGTTGCGGGTTCGATCCCTGGCCTTGCTCTGTGGGTTAAGGATCTGGTGTTGCCGTGAGCTGTGGTGTAGGTTGCAGATGCGGCT
>PVHT021183583.1:2900280-2913031 GCA_004024745.2 Catagonus wagneri
TGAAAGCTCAGGTCCCACGCAAGCTTAAGACCAGCAAATTTGGCCAGAGAAGGTGGAGTTTGGGCTGCTTCTCCCAAAGTGGCAGTGATGGGGTCGTTTCAAAGATGAGTCATCCAGAAAATTCTTAAATGGTTCTAGAAGTGAGGCAGGGGGACCCAGAGGCTAGCGGCAAGATACCCCACAGATGATTTCAAGGCCTGTGATCTGAGCACAACTGAAACCTCTCACTTAATCCAGCCTAAACCCAGATTGGAACTTGAACCCACAGTTGGTTGTTTTTTTTCTTTTTTATTACTCAATGAATTTTTTTTTTTTTTTTTTTGCTTTTTAGGGCCGCACCCAGGGCATATGGAAGTTCCCAGGCTAGGGGTCAAATCGGAGCTACAGCCGCCAGCCTACACCACAGCCACAGTAACGTGGGATTCAAGCCGCATCTGTGACCTACACTAGAGCTCACAGCAATGCTGGATCCTTAACCCACTGAGCGAGGCCAGGGATCAAATCTGCAACCTCATGGTTACTAGTCGGATTCGTTTCTGCTGTGCCACAATGGGAACTCCTATCACTCAGTGAATTTTATTACATTTATAGTTGTACAACAATCACCACAACTTAAGTTTATAGCATTTCCATCCCAAACCCCCAGTGCATCCCCCAGGGTGTTTTTAATTAGCCTCACTCACCTGGTGTCTGGACTTACTATGACTCAAATTCTTTGTGTCTCAGCACAGAAGGAATTCAGCGAGAAATAAAGTGATAGGCAAGAAATAGATTTATTAAGGTAGCAGCGAGGAGGCTCTGCCCACAAGGATTAGGGGGGCTACATTTTTATAATCCAAGCAAAGTGGGGGGGGAGGGCTCCCTTCTCATTCTTCGGTAGACATCAGGCTGACATTGTTAGCTCCTCCTCCTCATTGGGTAAGAGAGCATTTGACCCTATGAGGTCAAACAAGGACTGTCAAGGTGCTTATTCAAATCAGCAGAAGGGAGGTACCATATGCTAAAATACGTGGAATCATCTCAGGCTTCTGTTTAATGAGGGTCCCCTGCTTTCGAATGTCATCTTTCCCTTAAATTCCTGTCCTGGGTCCTAAGGATCCTTATCTTGCTGAACTTGAACGCAGGCCTCATTTTATCTTTCACTTAATGACCTGAAGCATATCGCGTTGCTTTTACTCGTGGTTTTATAGTTAGGCAGGCCTGCTCTGTTCCATAATGTTCTGATGGCTTTCTTGAGTGATGGTTAACTTACAGTGGCTTCCCAAAAGTCCTTAGGTTTCCCTCTGGAACTCTCCCTATGGTCCCCAGCTACCTGTGTCACTAGTCCACTCCATCCCTCTTACAACTAAACCCTGGCGTGGGTCCGCCTCGCCTGTTCCAACCCCCTGTGGTCAGTGTAGAAGGCTGCTGCTCTCCTGTTTGTCTCTCCACCATGTTCGGGTGCAAGGCTTCCTGGCATCTTCCATTCTGCTTGCTCCGCTGCCCTGCAGCCTGGAGGGTGGGAAGGGTCTGAGAGGCTCTGCGGAAGGGGAGCCTGTGCCCACCACGTCCTCATTTTCCTAGCGGTGGGGGAGCCCAGACTCCCAGCAGACTGGTTCTCACCTGGACTTTGAAACCCACATGCCACTTAAATTCCCTTGGACGGTCGTTTGAATAACAATGCATTCTACTAAGCCGGGCTAATGGGAAAGCAATCTTTCTCTTTCAGAGCCATTGCTCTGTGAAGTGCTTACCAAATAGGGTTTTTAAATAGCAAGAGAGCCAAACTCAATTTGGGAATTAATGTGTTTAAACCCAGCTGGAAACATCCGTCTTCCTTCTCAAGGCAGAAACTGGAATTGGAAATCTTCAACTAGCCCCAGCATCCTTGGGCTTGGGGCTGAGAAGAGACCAGAAATCTCCGTGGTTCCAGCAAGAGCACCTGATGGACTTGCCTAAAGGTCTCCTTTCCGTAGGTGCTGGGCCCTAGAGCTGTCTCTGCAGCCACCTAAAGAAGCTGCCACTCAACCACCTCTGGACTGATGGGCAAAATCAGCGAAAGCCAACCTGTGATGCCCAGGTTTACAGGGACAAGGCTTCAGAGGCATTTAGTACAGAAAAAACACATTCTGCCTCCCCATGAGGCCACTGGCCACGTGGCTGTTGGCACCATGTATCTGTCTCCAGAGCGTACCCAAGCTTTGGGGCTCAGGTCCTTTCAAATAGAGACTTGTACGGTCAGCCATTTAAAATGGCTGTTCTCTTGCTCTCTCAGGATCCCCCTGCATGACCAGTGACCGCTTCACCTACTCCCTAACTCACCTGACCAACCATCCCACTTTCTTGCCCCAGGTCCCAGCTAGAGATGGTTTTTATCAAAGGGATGATAAGGGGCCTGCCCCCCTGCTATTTTCCCTGGTAACAGTGAGCCAACCTGACATCAATTGTCAATTCCCCCTTGAACTGGCAATCTCTCTTCCTGCCCATCTCCCACCCCCACCCCCTGAGCAAAGACTGCTGCCAAGTCCTGTCCGCCAGGATGTCACTCCAGGACCTTGCTGCAGACAGGCACGCTCCCCTTATCCATTAAACCTCAGATGTCTCTGTATCTGACTCTCGGCTCTTTCTCTGGTCTTAGAGCTGGGCAAATACCGGTCCTGTAGGCCTGCGGGGTGCAGCCCAGCGTGACTGCAGTTGGCTGTTGGGAGCTGGGGGCTGCCTCCGATTAAAGCTGGAGGCAGAGGCTACCCCAGGCCAACGTGTGTATCTGCTAAGTCCTCCAGCAGGTGGAGAAGCTGCCATGGCCAGAGAAAGGGGATGCAGCTCAGACGCCCCTCCTGACACCTAAATGTGTCTTCTTTGCAGGACCCCAAACTTCCCAGCCCTTCAGGGGCTTTCTGAGCTGGAGCGCAGCCCAGCGCAGCAGCTTCCCCATTACAGAAGCATGGGAGGTCCTGACCAAAACATCTTCCACTGACACTGACCACCAGTCATGTCACCTGCTGCAGAGCTTCCCAACCCGGGTCCTTTCTCTCCATCTGTTGCAGCTGTGTTCTGTCCTCACCGTTTCAATCCTCTCTCCATCCTGCCCACCCCCACCTCCCCAGACCAGAGCCGGACCTCAGCAAGCCCTGAGAATCCAACTGATCATCTTCGGGGAAGAGCTGGGAGCTGGGAGCGCTGCAGTGAGAGCAGGCGGCATTCATGTCCTCAGGGAGAGTAGGGATTTATCAGGCAGAAAAATGATTGAATTCTTTTGTGCATGTCTTTTAAAACTGGGCAAAATCACCTCCAAATGATGATAGTTTTCAGAAGCTGGAGGGAAAGAGGAAATTGAATATGTGCTTTTCTAAGTTCCGAGGTATTGATTGAGGACTAATGGAGGGAAATGGATAATTGGCTAATTGATCGGGTAATTTATATTCTCAAACAATTACCAGGTTGAGAGTGCCCCCCGCTGGCTATGGCCTGGCCCCCTTGTGAGATCTGCTGAGTTATTGAAGGCTGGAGACCCCATCCTGCTATGCTGTGTCAGGGGTTGCCAAGGCAACTCTCAGGTTTGATGATGCTCTCGAAGGACTTATGGAACTCAGAAGTGCTGTTACACTTTTTTTACAGTCGATACAGTGATACAGATTAAAATCAGCAAAGGAATATGGGACAGAGGGCAGAGTCCAGGAAAAACCAAGAGTGAGTGTCCACATCCTCTCCGAGTGGAATCACAGAGAATAACTCTTCAAGGTCCCAGCAACAGCACACATATGAAGTGTTGCCAACCAGCAAAGCTTCCCTGAGACTTAGTATTGAGGGATTTAACTGGGGGGTCTTGGAGGCATGAATCACCCACAGGACTGACTTTAGTGGTTCAGTCCCCAGCCCACTGCACCTCAAGAAGTCAAACACACCAAGTATGGCCCAAGGTCCCAGGCAAATAAAAGCAAGCATTCACCATAAGTTTCACTGTTAGCGTAAACTATCCAACATGGCCCCAGGCGTGCAAAGACACTCTTAGCAGCTGAATATCCCAGTAGCTCCAAGGTTATCTCCCAGGGGCTGGTCAAGGGCTTATCTTGAGGACCTAGAACATGCAGGGTTTGGACAACCTAGACCTCCTGAGTTAACCTTTTCTGCACACATGCCACGACAGCTTCATCTACTGGGAAGCTGTCGGGAAGAGAAGACTTCTGATTAATTAAATCCTAATTTTTTCATCTTTATTGGAAATCCTCTGTCAGTTCTATTTCCCTATACATACCAGTCTGTTGGCCATACTGAATCATTTTTGCAAGTCTTGCCAGCCCTTGGGGCTATGATTTTTTTTAATCAAGCTTTATTTATTTCGAAACAGTTTAGATTTAACAAAAATCGCCCAAATACATACAGAGAGTTCCCAAATACCCTCGCACCCACTTTCCTCTGTTATTAATACATCTTACCGTAGTTTAGTATGGTTATTACAATTAAGGAATCAATATTAACGTATTAATAACTAAAGTTCATACTTTATTCAGATTTCCTTAATTTTTACCTCATGTCCTTTTTCTGTCCCAGGCTCACCCTCAAGACACCATATTACCTTTAAACATCATATCTCCTTGGCCTCCTCTTAGCTCTGACAAGTTCTCAGACTTTCCTTGTTTTGGTGATCTTTTTTTTTTTTGTCTCTTGTCATTTTAGGACTGCACCCATGGCATGTGGAGGTTCCCAGACTAGGGGTCCAATCAGAGCTGTAGCTGCCGACCTACACCACAGCCACAGTAACTGGGGATCCAAGCCATGTCTGCAAACTACACCACAGCTCATGGCAATGCTGGATCCTTAACCCACTGAGCAAGGCCAGGGATCGAACCCTCAACCTCCTGGTTCCTAGTCGGGTTCATTTCTGCTGCGCCACGAAGGGAACTCCCAGTTTTGGTGATGTTGAAGTTTTGAGGAATGCCAGTCAGTGTTTTTCCAAACGTTCCTCAATTGAGAGTTGTCTGGTATTTTTCTCGTGATTCAATGAGCATTATGGGTTTTCTGAAAGACCCCAGAAATAAAGTGTGATTCTCATTGCATACAAAGGGTGTGTACTATCAATGTGAATTATAACTGTTGATATTAACCTTGATCACCTCGCCGAGGAAATGTCTGTCTAGCTTCTCTACAGTGAAGTTATTCTCCCCCTGCCCCCACCCCACTTTCCAGACCTCTTTTGGAAGGAAGTCATGATGTCTGTTGCTGAAGTCTCGGCTGCCTCTGTACACAGATGGCAAATAGAAGCTTGGTCACAGGGTTGGAGAAAAGCAAAAAGTAGCTGGAATTGCCAGGCAAGGAGGGAACACAGCAGGCTAGTGCCTCAAGGACCGTGCACCCCGCTGGAGAGGGGAGCGAGGAGTCTTCATAGTGTTCAAGGAGCAGGGTGTCATCAGCTTGTGGACATTTTCCTGATTGGTGGGTGGTGAGGTCATTGGGAGTCAGCGTCATCCACCTTCTGGTGGCAACAGATCTAGGATCTACGTGCTTGTGGGCAGCAGAGAGTTAACTTCTTCCACCCGGTGGGGGCTTCAGCACCTGCAAGACAGCTCCAAGGACAAGGCTCAGAATGTTATCTGCAGTCCTTGAGGAAGAACTAAAGGTCCTTGACTTTGTCGGATGGCTAAACTATTATTATTCTGTCTTGCTTGACTGTTTTCCTTTTTCTCGGTATTTTCTCACTTCTCTGATTAAATTGACTCTTTGACTAAGTGTTTCTATAGACAAAAAGGCTGAGGAAGGGCATGAGTGGGGGCCCACTCTGGGAAGGCCGCCCAGGGTCCCGCTGGGTTACGTGTCCAGCTCGCCCTGAAGGAGGGGGGCGTGTGTCCCTTTATCTTCTCGAGGAAGCAACATCTACATAAATTATTGGGAATTCTTCTGCGTGGGAAATTTGACCCTTCACTCCCATTTAGTTTTTAATTCAATCATTTATTGGTATCAGTGTGGACCCATAGATATTTATTTTGTGCTTGGGTTATAATCCAGTATTACTTTATCTTCGTGCTCAAATTGTTTTAGCTTTGGCCCTTGGGAACTCTTTTAGGTAGTCCCTAGGTCCCTTTGCCATACCCCGTCACTACAGGTTTTGTATTTCTTTGTTGGTTTTTAGCACTCCTTTACTCCAAGCTCCTCTTGTACATTTCATGCTCCATAGATTCAGACTGTTCTTCAAGGCGTTATCATTTTTAACCTGGTACCTGGTATCTTGAAATTGCAGACTATTATTATACTGAAAGAGGCCTCTAGACAACACACTCCACTCCCTCGTTTTATAGACGGGGACGCTGAGGCGGAAGGGACGGGTTAAAACTTTAGTTACAGTCATGTGTCAAGGCACAGTGAAGACTAGAACTTGGGTCTCCAAATGGACTGCCCTTCCCACTGCACCATAATGCCCCTTGATAATTTCTTTTTTTTTTTTGGTCTTTTTAGGGCCACACCCGTGGCATATGGAGATTCCCAGGCTAGGGGTCGAATCGGAGCTACAGTTGCTGGCCTACGCCACAGCCACAGCCACAGCCACAGCCATATGGGATCTGAGCCGCGTCTGCGACCTACACCACAGCTCATGGCAACGCGAGATCCTTAACCCACTGAGCGAGGCCAGGGATCAGACCTGTGTCCTCATGGATGCCAGTCAGATTCATTTTCTGCGGGGCCACAACAGGAACTCCCCCCTTTCTCATTTTTATTTGCAGAAGTCAAACAAGAGAAGGATTGGGTTGCACTCCAAGAGAACACCTGGAAATTGCTTTGTGGAATGTATTTTATTGGAACTTGCTTTTGTATTTTCCCTTTCTCCATCAAGCCGAGGACTGAGATACAACTTCTGATGAGTAGACATCCAGTCCGTGCTGCTGCTTTAATGAAAGTCCTGCCGGACATGCTCAAAGCTCAAGCCTTCTTGTTACCTAATTAAATACTGTGCCTTCTTTTACAGAGGCATTTGGTTCCATTTTCTTTTGATAAAGCCATTAAGTGTTTGATGATAATCATTCCCATGGATACTGTAAATTACATTTTCTTAGGAAAACACATGGTCTTGCATTTTAATGCTCTATTTACTGCACAATTGATTTTGATGCTAAGAAATTTGGGGCCAAAAGTGGACAGGCTTCTGGAAGGAAGGACTCCCATGGTCAGGACAGCATAGGACCGCCAGAGGCACCAACTCGAAGTCCAGGGCAGGAAAAATATTAAAGGGTTAAAGGTGCGGCCTGCTGGGTGAGGGGATCTTCTAACGCGGACCACAATCTGCTTCTGCAGGGAGTCAGCCCGGGATCCCCCTTTGGTCGTTCCATGGAAACAAGGCCCCAGGCAGTACAGCCAAGACGAGTGTGAGCAGTTCATTAAGAAGTCTCAGCTCTAGGGGATGAATATGAAAAGGCTTCATTTTCCCCAAAACTGTGCTCTGAAGGGTCTCCTTATCTGCTGGATTCCCATAATGACAGTTCTAGTCTATGAGGTGTTGAGTTATTGAAAGAGCTTCATTTTGGTTTTTAGGACTTGGTCTTGTTCATTTTAAGTCTGCAATTCCCTATTCAAGAGCCTTAAAGATCTGCTCTCCCCACCCTTCCTCATCCTCAGCCCAGGCTCCAGCAGCCATGTGTCTGTTCTCTCTTCCATCTGTCCCTCCATCGCTCCCTCTTCCCCCCCAGCCCCCCTAACCCCCGGCCTGTTACCCAGGAGCCACCTCACAGCTTCCCACCCCGGTGCACCCCTCTCCCAGCAGTGGGCATTTAGGGTGGTGGTGGGATGCTGGGGTGGGTGATTACCAGTACATCCTCCGCACCCCACAAACAGGAGGATGCCGGTAGCTGCCCCCCAGCCCCTCCTCACCTCTCTGGTCCTCAGCCCCTCCCTCACTCTCTCCAGCTGCTTCTCCCTACCCCAGCAACAAACGACTTTCAGACAAGACACCACAGTGGCATCCAGTGTGAGACATTCAGGTTCCCCCAATCTCACCAATCATCGTGAGATGAGTCCCCCATCCTCCACAGCAAAAGGAGGGGCAAGAATGTACCCCATCCTGTTATCAAACTCAGGTTTGGCTGCTGGCTGCTTGAAAGCCTGCCTCGAGAGACGAGTATTGGTTGGAAAGGAAAAGCTGCTTTATTCAGGAGGACCGCAACTTGGGGAGAAGATGGGCTTACGTCTCAAAACCAACTCCAAAGAGTCTGCTCCACCATGAAAGTTTTGAAAGGGAGAATCACTTAGAGAGGGGGTCAGAGTCTTCCTCATCTTCCACTGTGTGTAGACTTTGTACTAATCGGCTGGCGGTGAGGTAACAGTGCAGCGCTCTAAGAATCTGGTGCTGGAGTTCCCATCGTGGCTCAGTGGTTAATGAATCCGACTAGGAACCATGAGGTTGCGGGTTCGATCCCTGGCCTTGCTCAGTGGGTCAAGGATCCGGCGTTGCTGTGACCTGTGGTGTAGGTTGCAGACGCGGCTCGGATCCCGCGTTGCTGTGGCTGTGGCGAAGGCCGGTGGCTACAGCTCCTGTTAGACCCCTAGCCTGGGAACCTCCATATGCCGCGGGTGCGGCCCAAATAAGGCGGGGGTTTGGGGGAGATCTGGTGCTGAGCCTAAAGTCAGCATCCTCCACCTGGGTGGGGCCTTAGTTCCTGCAGAACTCAAAGATACTTGGTTATGCATATTCTTTGGGGAGGAACTAGGAGGCTGCACTGTTGTTTCTGACTGGTCCTCCTTTGTTTCTGCATTTCCTCCTTTCTCTGATTAGCAACTGTTTGACTCTGCTCTTTGGACTCAGGGAAGGTCAGGCGGGCTGAATGAAGCCTATTTCCTACAAACAAGAAAAAAGGGGACACAAGAAAGGGTTTGTACCCAGGAGGGTCCCACAGGGTCCTGCTCCATTTCAACTCCAGGCAACCTCTCCTCTGACCTTGCCCGGGGTAACGGAGTCACTCTGTTCTCAGTGGCACAGGACTTGTCACACCATCAGGGCAGGAAGAGCTCGCCATCATTCCCTCCATCCTGAGCCTGGGGCCACCTCAGTGGAGATTAAGGATGCCTGTGGACCAAGGCATCTCAGAGTGTAGCTCCAGGACCAGCAGCCTCAGCATCAGCTGGGGACTTGATAGAAAGGTCAGTTTTCCAGGCCCAAGCCCAGAGGTACCAAATTAGAGACTCTGGGGCAAGCCATGTTTTTACAAGCCTTCTAGGTGGTTCCGATGGCACTAAAACATGGGAACCATTGCTTCAGGGTGCAAAGTAGTTTCCTTGATTTTTTTAGCCGCACCTCTGAGCACTTTTTTAGATGTCTGTCTCTAAGCAGTTAAAGCGACTTTTCCAAGTTTCTATGGCTGATACCAGAAAGACAATACCAGAATCTGGGTTCATGTTCTCGGCGGTCGAAGAATGAACTCCGCGAACACACAGGCAGCAAGCAAGTAAAGTTTTTATTAAAGGAAAGCAAAAAGCTCCTAGGGCTGCTGGGAGCGGGGAGAAGAGCCCCCCATTGTCCCATAGGGGCTTTTATTCCTTGAAGATGGGGGGGGTACCAACGTGGGGTCCAGAAAGATGTGGTTTTCTCCCATTGGCCTTGTTCAATTACCTATATCAGTCCTTGTCCAGTCGGGTCTTGAGGTGGAAATGTCCCCATAAGTTTGATGAGTCTTTTGTCCTTCTCTTCGCTTGGACTGGGTCACCGTTTCTCTCATTCTTTTTCTACCAGTTGAGGAGTGGGCTCGAGATTACGGTCTGTTTGGGGGAAGGCACATTTTCTATAGTAAACAAGGCCTGTGGGGAATTACTGTCGAGCCCTTAAACCATAAAAGTTAATGAAAGGTCATATCAAAGAATGCATCGGAGCCCAGTCTCCTACACTGACTACCTGAGTTAATGTTCCGCCTCATAGCTACTTAGCATCCATGCACAGACCCAGGATCTCTAAATTGGTAGAGTTAGTGATCTCTGGAGATCTCAGCTGGAGCTATAGCCACAGTGCAGGAGTGCATCAGCTCTGGACATAGGAAAAGGAAAACTTTTTGCCTTCTCTTCTCACAATACTTCTGGCACCAGATGTGTGGGTTTTTTCATACTCTCTCATTCTTGGTGGACACCTGCTGGGTGTCTTACAATTTAGCTCAGTTCTGACACTAACTGCCCAGAGTTAGAAGAGAAAGACCCTCCTAGGCTAAGGACTGCCGCCTGCTCGAGAAACCAATCACAAATCCCAGCCTGTACTTTTTACCTGTACTTTTTACCAACTGGCTATAAATTGAGGGTTCTTGCATCCCCTCTCCTCTCCTGTTTGATAATTTGCTACAGTGGCCCATGGAACTCCGGAAAACAAGTTTAGTTACTATTACCAATCTATTAGAGTATTGTATTTTATTTTTTTAGGGCCACACCCATGGCATATAGAGGTTCCCAGGCTAGGGGTCAAATTGGAGCTATAGCCACAGCCACAGCAACGCAGGATCCAAGCTGCATCTGCCACCTGCACCACAGCTCATGGTAATGCTGGATCCTTAACTCACTGAGTGAGGCCAGGGATCGAACCTGCATCATTACGGATGGAGACTAGTCAGATTTGTTTCTGCTAAGCCGCAACAGGAACTCCTTGATTTTTGGTTCGTTGTTGTGTTGTGTTGTTTTTTAGAAAGAATATTTTAAAAGATTCAAAGGAATGGTCAGAGGATGAGATATGTAGGTGGGGTCTGGAAAGGCCCCAAGCACAGGACTCGCAGTCCCCATGGAGTTAGGGTACCCACCCTCCTGGCACGCGGATGATTTCTTGTTCACTAGTTCAAAAGCTCTCCAAACCCCTTAGCTAGGGTTTTTGTGCAAGCTTCATTAAGTCGGCAAGACTGATTGAATTATTGCCCCTTGGAGATTAAGTCCGTCTTCAACCTTTCTCCCCTCCCCAGAGGTAGGTGTGGGGAGATGAAATTTCCAACCTTTGAATCACGTGGTTAGTTCCCCTGACAATCAGCCCCCTACCCTCAGGGGCCTTCCGGAAGTCACCCCATTAAGACAAACTCAGAGTTCCCGCTGTGGCTCAACGGGATGGGCGATGTTTTGGGAGCGCTGGGATGCAGGTTCGATCCCTGGCCTGGCACAGTGGGTTAAGGATCTGGCAGTAGTGCAGCTGCAGCTTAGGTGGCAACTGCGTCTTGGATCTGATACCTGGCCTGGGAACTCCATATGCTGAGGGGCAGCCAAAAAAGGAAAAAAAAGGCAAATTCAGGTGCGGTTAAAGAGGCTTATTATGAATAACAAAAGATGCTCTTTTCATCTTCACCTTTGTCACACCGGACCTTTCAAGAGCAGAACATAAACCAAATATAACTAAAGCTGCTCCTATTGGGTTTTTTTTTTGGGGGGGGGCTTATCTAGGGCCGCACCCACGGCATGTGGAGTTTCCCAGGGTAGGGGTCTAACAGGAGCTGTAGCTGCTGGCCTTCGCCACAGCCACAGCAACATGGGATCCAAGCCGCATCTGCAACCTAAACCACAGCTTGCGGCAACGCAGGATCCTTAACCCACTGAGCGAGGCCAGGGATTGAACCTACAACCCCATGGTTCCCAGTCGGATTCATTAACCACTGAGCCACAATGGGAACTCCGTTTTTTTTTTTTTTTTAAATAAGGCATAGTTTCTTTATTAATTCTCTTCGAACCCCATCAAAAGAACAAATTCTTTAAGGCCTTGAAGCACTTTGTGTCCTTTCAATGAGGACTTGCTTATTGGATTAATTTCCTTCTATAGATTTTTTTTTCATATTCCTCTTGCTCTTATCATTTAGGAAATTACAAGGGTTTGAGGAGCTCTGGCCAGGTGCTGGTTACGAAGACCATAATATATATTTCTTATTGTATCACAATGTCGGGTGCATTAGTGAAGCTCATCAAGCTGAAAGCCAGTGCCAGCCCCACCTCACTCCTGGCTAGCCCTGAAGGATGCCAGCAGGACCACCCAAACCCTAGAGCCTGAAGGTGGGTTCCTAAAGAAAGGTGGGCTCTTAGGGAAGACGGGAAATGAAGCTGGACAGGCTCAAATGTCAGATGTCTGCTATGTTATTTTCAAAAAGACCAGAAAAATGGAAAGAAAGAAGAAACCCCTGGTGTGATGAGAAAATTAATCATGCGAATTGTAACCTTGGATTTAACTTCATGTTGTGGGAAAGGAAAGGGGCACTCAGAGTTCCGGTCCTGATCAGGGTCACCTGGCCAGAGATTTGCTTCTGAGGAACCTGGAGTTCTTCTGGAAGCTTCTCCACCATACATGTGGTCATTTTCTTAAGAGAAAGCAAATCCATCTCCAAACCGTCTGCTAACATGTGAACCATCCATGTGAACACAGCAGATGCCCAAATTTATGGATTTATAGGGAAGTTGCTTGCAGAGCAGCCACTTCTGACAACATATGTTTTGACCTGAGAAACTTGCAGACATTAGCCCAGGGTTATTAGTCTACAGGGCTGATAGTCTGCAGGGGCTGCGGCAACAAAGCACCACACACCCGGTGGTGGTTTAAACAACAGTTTCTCACAGTCTGGAGGCTGGAAGTCCAAGATCAAGGTGTCAGCAGGGCTGGTTTCTCCCAAGGGCTCTCTCCTTGGCTTGCTGTCGGCCGTCTTTTCCCTGTGTCCTCACCTGGCCTTTCCTCTGGGCAGGCAGTGCCTCCCACGCCCCCATTTCTCTTCCTCTTCTTATAAAACCAGTCCTGTTGGATCAGGATCCCACCTTTGCAACCTATGTAACCTTAATTCTTTTTTTTTTTTTTTTT
>PVHT021183583.1:2914031-2950334 GCA_004024745.2 Catagonus wagneri
CACCCGCGGCATATGGAGGTTCCCAGGCTAGGGGTCTAACAGGAGCTGTAGCTGCCGGCCTTTGCCACAGCCACACCAACGCGGGATCCGAGCCATGTCTGCAGCCTACACCACAGCTCACGGCAACGCCGGATCCTTAACCCACTGAGCAAGGCCAGGGATCGAACCTGCAACCTCATGGTTCCTAGTTGGATTCGTTAACCACTGAGCCACGACAGGAACTCCCAACCTTAATTCTTTAAAGACCCTGTCTCTACAGACAGTCACACTAGGGGGCTTCAATCCTTGACTTTTAGGGGGACATAATTCAGTCCATAACAGTGTCTGATGCAATAAAAGCAGGGCTTGAACTCCCCTAGATAAGCTCCATCCTGACCCAAGCATCCAGCTTAACTTGCCTTTTTTCTGGTGCTTTCCATAACCAGGCTTTCCTCCCCTTCTGTCTGTGAGACCCCATCCTTTTCCTTCATAACACTTAGTGTAATTATAACCATGTGTTCACGTTGCAAGCCTACATTCCTCCACTGCCACTCACATTAGGTGACAAACTGGAGGGGACATGTCTGTTTTGTTCCCTGTGTTTCTAGCACCTGGCAAAGTGCCTGGCACATACTAGGTACTTAAGAAATGCTTTTGGAATTAATTAAGCAATGCTTACTTCTCTTTGAAAAGAAACCGGAGAGTCCATCTCAGCAACATTTGGGTTAGATGTAACCAAACCCGTGAACAGAATTTTTTTTAAATCAACATTCGTGGTTTTCCAGTAACTTCGGCAGGTCCAGCATCCAGCCATCTTCTGTCCCTGACAAATGCCCAAGTGATGGATGGTTTGAGAGAGAGGATGGCAGGGACAGGATCGATGATTCCGTCATTTAATGTCGAAGGCAAAGCATCAAAGGACAGTCAAAATTCAGGGTGGGGAGTGCAAGTGACAGAATCACACAAAGGCACAAAAAGGGGGTATGGTTGGGGGGGAGATCTGAGTGTAATGTTGGGGACATGCCACCCCACCCACAGGTTGTCTGCCCTTCCTGAATGAAGTCAGCCTCTGCCCCATGCAGTCCTGGCACGTTCACCTGTATGTCCAGTCTTAGGTGGGATTACATTTGTTCACACCCCTGGACAGAAAGACATCAGCTGAAAAGTCATCTTTGCTTTCATCTGGGCTCCTCCCTGGAAGTCACTCTCTCTCTCTCTCTCTCTTTTTTTTTTTTTGTTTGTTTTTGATAAGTAGATTTATTTATATCCTTCGTAAAGAGGTTGCAGGAAAACGTGACACGCGAGAGGATGGCCATGTCTCAGGTCTTGGGCTAGTTCCTGGGACAGGCTGCCAGGCGAGCATCCCTGGCTTTGTACAGGAAAGAATTCAAGAGCGGGCCATAGTGAAGCAAAAGCGGGTTTCCTGAGAAAGATCTGCGCTCCAGAGGCAGCACGTGGTCCGTCTCCAGAGGTGAGGGCGGCCTGAACACATCTCTTGGATCTGACTCAATCAGAGTCATCGCTGTCCTTAACATTTCCACTAATCCCAACCTCAGCACACACCCAGGACAGTTTTCACGACGCTAAACAATGCTTTTCATCTTCCAGCAGAAGTCAGTTCTCTATGTTCTGACAGTAGCAGCAGCAGCAGCAGCAGCACCTGGGGGGTTGTTAGAAATGCAGAATCCCAGGTCCCCCCCAGAGCTACAGAGTCAGAATCTGCCTTTTAACCACCATCCCAGGAGACCCTGATGCATCTGAAATGTTGAGAAGCCGTCCCCCGGCGCAAACTCTCCCTGCAATTTCTACCAATGACCACATCATAGGATCCCACCGTTACGCTTCAGGGATGGCCTAGGGTGTGAGATTCTCTGCCCTCCCCTCAATATAAACTTTGGAAATAATATGTCCAGCATCTCCCAACATTGCTTTTATCATAAAAGAACCCTGGGAGTTTTTTCACCCCCAAATACCAATAGTAATAACTTTAGATATTAGTTGATCTCCCATTTGAGAGTCAGAAAAAAATCTGATGCAGGCATTCTGAGGGCGATGGGATGGCCCAGCAAGAACATTGCCCCCCAGGCTTCTAACCCTGCCCAAGATGATTTCTATGTCTGTTTGTACCTCCTCACTCAGGGCCAGTGTCTGAACCTCTTGAGTCTTGTTTGGGGCTTTGAAAGGTGAAAGCGGTGATGACGAAGAGCAAATGCGTCTGTGTAATGTGACGGGCGTTCCAGGATCTCCCTCAGCGTTGAACTGTCTCGTTGGAGCAGCGCTTTGCCATGTAGAAGCCCCGGGCGTCGGAAGCGGCAGGCGTGTGTTCTCACAGCTGAGTTTCTGAGTGTTTCAGGTTGTCAGAGAATTAGATAAAGGACACCAAGCTGGCCATGTCACACTCAGACGGGTGTTCAGAGCCGTTGGGCTCCTCCAGCGTGTTTTCTTGCTGAATTCCCAGGAGCGTGGCTCACTAGCCTCATCCTAGGACCCAAACATAGACCCCAAGGAGACCACCCTATTGTGGGAGGCACGGTGGCTTCCCCAACAGCTGGAAGTTCATGGCCACTTGGGTTTGCACCAGACTGAGTCCTTCGCCAAGTTAATCAATTGATACAGGTCTTCCACGATTCCACGATTCTGTGAAAACCAAGTACGGTGGCTAGAAGGTGTTAAGGGTCAAGTAGCCATTTGGTTTCTTCTCCAAAACCCCCTTGTGTATCTTTACCCCGTGGAGAGGGTCAGAAAGCCTCTTGCGGAATAAATTAGTGAACACCTGGGTTCCTAAAAGAACCTTGCTGGATGTCCCCAGGTATCGTCTGAGGATGGCTGTGATGCCCCATTTGGTCCAGTGCACACTGGACAGGGCCAGAAATGTCCCTTGGGAAGATGGTCTCACACTACTGGTTGAGGTCACAGAGTAGACTACAGGCGTGGCACTTGTGACCTGGGTGAACTCAGAACAGTAACTGCATCAGTTCTTTCATCTCTAAATGGGGATGAAGGGAGATCCCTGGTAGCTCAGCAGGCTATGGATCTGGGGTTGTCATTGCGTGGCGTGTTTTTGATCCCTGGCCTAGGAACTTCCACATGCCACAGGCATGGCCAAAAAAAAAAAAAAGACAGGAGTGGGATTAAAAATAGTTTCATTGTCAGAGGGTGGGTCGGCACTGAATCAGTGACCACGAAGCATTCCACACAATGCCAGGCATACAGGAGACATCCACCGATTTTATCATCATCGTTTTGCTCAAAACTTTGTTAGACTCCAGACCCTGTGGGTGGGTGCTAAGTCTAATCTCTCTTGGCCTTTGGAACCCCAGAGCTTGGTGGGATGCCCACACATGACAGGTGCCACCTGGTGAATGAATAAATGAATGAAGCGCTCCTCCAACCAGGGACATGGGTCCCCAGGGGTTACTCTGGTTGCGATTGTCCCCATGGCTGATCATCCGATTCAAAAAAATGAATCGGTCGATCTAAGAAAGAAATAGAAAAATTTTATTCGAGCCAAACTGAGGACACTATAACCCAGGAACAACCTCTTGGAAAGCCCCCAGAACTGTTCCGCCAGTGGAAGGTCAAAGCACAGCTATATAAGCTTTTGAGACAGAGGGCTGTCCGTTCAGTAATGTATTATTGACGCTTTGCACAATCCAGATGTACGCATGTGAGCAGTGCATCATGGGTAATTAAGGCCTCTTACAAAATCAAGACGGAAGGTTATCTTCTCAGGATATGACCCTTCGTGAGATTAAGAGGGAGCATTATATCTGAAGGAGGTCTGCTTACTGAAGATGCACAGCCCACATGAAAGGGGAGGGAGGGGGCCCAAACAGCAGAGAAAAAATGTTATATTTAAATATTTCTGGCCTGGGCATAAAATGTGAATTTTATTTCATCAATTCACAGGAGCAAGAGGAAGATCATAAACAAAAGGAATTCTAGAGAAGAACATGGTGAAAAATAAAATGTATCTATTGAAGCTGGAAGCTTTGAAGAAATGTTTGGGAGTTCCCATTGCGGCTCAGCAGTAAGAAACCCAACCAGTATCCATGAGGACGCGGGTCCGATCCCTGGCACTGCTCAGTGGGTTAAGGATCCGGTGTTGCCATGAGTTGTGTAGGTTTCAGACGCGGCTCGGATCCCGCGTTGCTGTGGCTGTGGCGGCTACAGCTCTGATTGCACCCCTAGCCTGGGAACCTCCATATGCCATGGGTGCGTCCCTAAAAAGACCAAAAAAAAAAAAAAATGAAGAAGAAATGTTGGGAAATCGAGTCCAAAGAATAGATGAGGACGGAGAAGGCCAGCGGTGTACACGGAGGCCTCGTGGGGCTGATGTGAGCGGAGCCAGGAGGAAGGCAGGGCAGTGAGTGGGCAGTGTTACTGACCAGGCGCATCTTGTCTGAGTTCCACCAAGCCAGATGCTAACACACCCAGGCTTGATTTCAAAGCCAGGGTTATTCACAAAGTAACCAACGGAGAAGAGGGGAAAACAATCTCAAGTCGGCCTCCCCAAAGGCCAGAGGCATGGGGTATATAGGGGGTAAAGAATAAAGCACCAGGGGGGTCCAAGGCTTGGGGAACATGGGGGAAGGTGATGGGGAAATGCGGTCAGCACCGTTCTGTGCAGGTGTAACTGTGCTCCAGGCTTCTGCATATTCAAAACAGAGGCGCTCATTAAGGCCCCGGAGGGCGGCGTTTTTTCCAACTAGACACAGCTGACTCCCAAGTTCCTAGTAAAACAACGCGGGCAAACATCTCATTGTTCGGGCTCCGCGCAGCTTGGAGGACAGGCAAGTCTTTTGCAGCAACAACTAAGATGCCCTTGACTGGCCAGGGCAGGTGGAATGGATTTGACTAATGATTTACCCAGAGTTCCAGCGGCTGGGGGCGGGGCGGCGCTTGGCGTCTTCCAGGGCTGGAGGGACACGCAGACCTCAGGCCGAGTGACTGGGGTGCCTGCACCATTTCTGGGCTCAGGTGGTACCGGTCCCTCTAGCCAGTGTTACTGGCTAGAGAGTTCCAAGAATGCTCGTGAAGTCAGCGGTGTTGCGGGCACGGCCCTTCGGGCCCTGGTGCGGCTCGAAGAGACCCAGGGACCTGTTGGCAGCGGCTTCAGAGATGAAATAGTTTGATTGCAGCCGGAGCCGCGGAGAAACCACAACACATCTCCTGTGGACCGGGGTGCGTCTCCAGAGTTTGTCACCTTGGGTCCTACCCCCCCCAAGGCTCCACGCGGGGGAGGGAGATAGTCAAGGTCGGAAGGACGGAGCTACTTCCCCACATCGGAGATGTTAAGAAAGACTTGAATCAAGAGCTCAGAACTGTGTTTATGCTCCTGTTGGGTAAAAAAGCAGATTTGAGCAGCATTCAGGAATCAGCCAACCCTCCGGTGACCCCCGCCAGCTGCCCCCCTGTTCCACGTGCGCCTCGCCAGCCACCTAGGACAGGCCTCGGCGCCCTTGCAGAAAGTCCCAGCTTGCTGCCTCCTCGCGTCAGATCTCACGGAGTTTAAGAGGTGAGTCCCCAAATGAAAAGAAAGGTTTTCTTTTCCTTTTTTTTAAATGGAAATGTAGTTTATTGACAATATGCTAAGTTTCAGGTGTATAACGTAATAATTCACAATTTTTAAAGGTTATACTCAATTTATAGCTTGTATGAAATAATGGCTATATTTCCTGTATTGGACAGTTTATTTTGTACATAGTGGTTTTTGCCTCTTAAACCCCTACCCCTGTATTGCCCCTCCCCCCTCCCCTTTCCTTACCGGTAACCATGAATTTGTTGTTTCTTTTTTGTTTTATTCACTAGTTTGTGTTTTTTTTTTGTATTTCTTAGATTCTGCATCTAAGTAATATATTAGACCTGTTTCACTAAATATAATACCCTCCGAATTTATCCATGTTGCTGCAAATGACAAGATTTTATTTTTTATGGCTGAGTAATATTCCACTGTGTATATGTACCACATTTTAAATCTATTTGTCTCTTGGTGGACTGTTGGTTGCTTCATTTCTTGGCTATTGTAAATAGTGCTGCTATGAACATTGGGGTGCCTGTATCTTTTTGAATGAGTGTTTTCCTTTTCTTTGGTTATATACACCCAGGAGTGGGGTTGCTGAGTCAAATGGTAATTCTATTTTTAGTTTAAAGAATCTCCATACCGTTTTCCCTGGTGGCTGCTCTGTGGGAGACAATTTCCAACCCCCCAACAGTGTATAAAAGTTCCCGTTTCTCCACATCCTTGCCAACACTTGTTAGGTGTAGTCTTTTAGGCATGCCCTTCTGACAGGTGTGAGGTGTTAGCTCACTGTGGTTTTGCTTTGTGTTTCACTGAGGATTAGTGGTGGTGAGCGCCTTTTCATGTGCCGGTTGACCATCTGTTTGTTGTCTTCTTTGGGAAAACGTCTGTTCAAGTTTTCCACCCATTTTTTAATTGGGTTGTTTGTTTTTTTTGATGTTGAGTTGTATGCACTGTTGGTATATTTTTGATATTAATCCCATCTTGGTCATATCACTTGTAAATGTTTTCTCGAGAAAGTGCTCGTATATGTGAGAGCAGTAGGGGTTGTGGCAGAGGGTGGCAGAGGGGGTGTTTCATGTCGTCCCCCCCCCAGAAGAGGAGTCCAGGGGCGATGGGGACAGAATGGCGGGGCGGGGGTAGCCCCCTGGGAGAACTGAGCTTTGAAGGAACCCGTTCTGAGCCCTCACTTCTGCTTTTCCTTGAAGTTCAACCCTTCCCCCGCAACCCGGAGATGTGCTCAAGGTTAAGCAGAGGGTAAGCTGTGCTCAAGGGCATACAGCCGTGAGAAGTAAGACAGCCTTGATCAGCATTTTCCATTCTTTCTTTTTCTTTTTTTAATTGCGGTAGAATACACATAACAAAATGTGCTGTTAGTGACATTTAATACATTTGCAGCGCTGTGCAGACATCACCATGGCCGTCTAGTTCCAGAACATTCCTGTCACTCCCAAAAGAAGCCCCCCCACCCATTAAGCAGTCACTCTAACTCTCCATTTCCTAGAATTGGACAAGATGGGGCCTTCTGTGCCCGCTTCTTTTACTAGCTTCACGTTTGCCTGGTTCATCCGTGTTGTAGCAGACGTCAGTGCTTTAGCTTTTTTATGGCCAAGTAATAGTCCATTGTAAGGATAGGCTGCGTTCTGTTTATTCAGTCATTAGGTGATGGGCATTTGGCTGTTTCTACTCTTCCGGCTGTTGCAGATAGTGCTGCTGTGACCACTTGTGTGAACCATGTGTTTTCAATTCCTCGGGGACTATACCCAGGGAGCAGTTGCTGGGTCAGGTGCTAATTCTATCCTGAACTTTTTCAGGAACCGCAGGTTTTCCACTGTGTTGTTTTTAATTATTATTTCTTTTAAAAAAAAACCTCAAAGCTCTGCAACAGCATCCTGTTACCCAGCAGCTCTGTGCCAGCACCGTGCAGCCCTGTGGTGTCTTTCGTGAACCTCTAGGGCAAGACTACTGTCCTTGTACAGATGGAGGGAAGCAGGTGCAGGGAAGTGGAGAGGATTGCCCAGAGTCGCACAGCCGGGGTGGCGGTGGGGGGAGATCGGAGTGGGGGCGGGGCAGACCCAGACCCCAACCCCGACCCAGGAAGTGCACCCAGAGTTTTCCATCGAGAAAACGCAGCCCTGCCTCCTGGGGAGCCACCTTCATGCTCATCCCACTCAGTCTCTACCTGACCTCCTGGGGGGCCTGAGGGGAAGAGAAAAGGGGGTGGGAGGCTATTGTATTTTCGAAGGACTTGTGGGGTTGACTCAGGGGATGTGATGGTTTCTCAGTGGTAACCTTGACCCATTTTCTTAAAAAAAAAAAAGGAAGGGTGGGGCCTTCCCATTATGGCTCAGCAGGTTAAGAACCAGACTAGTATCCATGAGGATGTGGATTCGATCTCTGGCCTCGTTTAGTGGGTTAAGGATCCTGCATTGCTGCCATAGGCTGCAGGTGCAGCCCTAAAAAGAAAAAAATTAATAAAAACAAAGGTACACGCTTTTTACCCCGATGACAATACAAGAAAACTAGAAATGAATAACGAGTGTTTGAGTAAGATCAACCCCAAACATGTGCAAATTTTAAAGCACTTGCTTTTCATCAGAACACCTCTGAGAAGAAATAAAGGGACCGGGCCTGGGCTGTTCTGCAAGGATGGGCCTGGGTGGGGGCTGGACCAGGGGCATTTTGGAGACCTCTAGGAACCAACAGACTGCACAGCCTTGAGGGCCGGACAGGGTATTGTCATTATAAATGGCAAAGCCACAGGCATGCCACAGGAGCAAATCACTCCCTGGGAGGGGCCCTGATACCCACCGCCACCCCGCTCAGGCCCCAGGCCTGTGGGATTGGCTGGGCAGCTGTAGTTTGTGCCTCATGAACAAAGCCAGCGGATCCAGGAACTTACCCCTGAAAGAACCCTATGGAAGAATTTGGAAAACAGCAAAACCATTTGCTGCAGAAGTAGAATTGCCAGACACTCCAGGCTGAGCTCGCTGTCCTCAGTCCCCTTCACACCTAGAATAGAAAGCGAGTATCATAAATTATAACAGCAGGAATAATAACACGTCTTCAACACTTTCTCATGTTGGGCACTGGGTCCAGCCCTCAGTGCATTCCTGACTTAATCCCAGCAGCAGCCCTATCTGGGGTGTGCTTTTTTTTTTCTTTTTAGTGCCGCACCTGCGGCATATGGAGGTTCCCAGGCTAGGGGTCCAACCAGAGCTGGAGCCTACTCCACAGCCACCCCAGATCTGAGCCACGTCTGCAGCCTACACACAGCTCATGGCAACACCGCATCCTTAACCTACTGAGTGAGGCCAGGGATGGAACCCGCATCCTCATGAATGCTAGTCAGGTTCGTTACCGCTGAACCACAGCGGGAACTCCTGGAATGCACTATTGCTTTCCCCATTTTGCAGATAAGCACATTGAACTGAGGCGTAGAGAGGGTCACCAGGCTAGTAAGTGCTGGGCCCAGTGCCCAGGGCCCAGCGACCTGGGAAACCACCTTGTTGAACCCTTGCCAGGTGGGCAGAGGCTCCCAGGACCTCCACCATCGCCTTTGTGGGAGGAAGATTCCAGCTGGAAGGACCCCCCCCCCCCGCCGCCCCGGCACCTAAGGGAGCATCAGGGATGAAGGGCCAACTGCCCTGAGGTGAGAGTGACCCTGAACTGGGCTCTGGCCGCCCTGGGGCCCAAAGCCACACCAGGAGCTGTGGTCATGGGCGTCTAGTAGCATCCAGCCCATGGGCAGCCAGCGCCTTCTCAGGTGGTTACTGATGACACGAGGAGGGAGCTGGGCATGGCCACTGCAGGCGCATGTGAGGTCGGCCTGGACCGCTGGCCCTGCTGCCTGCTGGCGACATTCTGAGGCAGCCCGGTGGGGAGAGCAAGGTCACCCTGCCCAGATCTTTCTCTCTCAGCTCTCAGCTGTGTTTCTTTGACCCTGACCCCCACCCAGGGCTCTAAATGGACTTTCCCCTCCTGTGTTTTCCTGGATGCCCCCCCCCCCCGCCCCTATCACAGGGGAGCATCTGCTTTCTGAAGCCCCCACACTTAGGGGGTGCTCTGTGGGACCCTGGGCCTCCTCTCAGCAACCCTAACCCGGGCTACAGCTACTTTGTCCCCTCATCCTTTCGGTCACAGGGTGGCCCATGGGCAGAGCTGGCGGAAAAGCCCTTTCTGGTGGTTAATGCGTCCTCATACCAAACGCCCCAGTGTGCAGGGGACCTGGCTGTCCCAGCATCTCAAGCGTCATGTGATGGAGCATCACCTCCACGGTCCTGGGCTGGGCACTCCCACCACTGGTCCCCACAGGGCTATTGTGAAGCCAGCTACCTTGAAAGCAGTCTCTGCCACTGATGAGCTGACCTTGGACCAGTTGTTTAACCACCCTGCTCCTCAGTTTACCCATATGTACAGCTGGGATGATTCACACCGTGCGTAAGGTGGATGCGAGGATTAACAGTGTTAATGCAGGAGTTCCCGTCTTGGCGCAGCGGAAACGAATCTGGCTAGTATTCGTGAGGACGTGGGTTCGATCCCAGGCTTCGCTCGGTGGGTTAAGAATCTGGTGTTGCCGTGAGCTGTGCTGTAGGTTGCAGACGCGGCTTGGATCCCGCGTTGCTGTGGCTGTGGTGTAGGCCAGCAGCTGTAGCTCCGATTTGACCCCTAGCCTGGGAAGCTCCATGTGCCATGGGTGCGGCCCTAAAAAAAAAAAACAAAAAACAAACAAACAAAAAAAGCAGACACATGGTGCTGGGACAACTGGATGTCCACAAGCAAAAGAATGAAACTGGACCCCTACCTTAACCCATACACAAAAATTAACTCAACGTGGAGGAAAGACCTAAATTTAAGAGTGAAAGCAGTCAGAGTTCCCGTGGTGGCGCAGCAGAAATGAATCGTATTAGGAACCATGAGGTTGCAGGTTCGATCCCTGGCCTCACTGAGTGGGTTAAATATCCAGCATTGCCATGAGCTGTAGTGTAGGTTGCAGACGAGGCTGGGATCCCTTGGTGCTGTGGCTGTGGTGTAGGCCGGTGATGGCTGCAGCTCCGATTGGACCCCTAGCTTGGGAACCTCCATATGCCTCGGGTGCTGCCCTAAAAAGAAAAAAAAAATAGTGAAAGCTACCAAAGTGTTAGAAGAATAGAGAAGCAGATGTTCACTAACTTGAGTTAGGCAAAGAATTAGATAGGATACCAAAAGCAGAGTGAGGAGACGAGGAAAAAGATAAGTTGGACTCTGTGAAAATTAAAAATAATTTGTGCTTCAGAAGATACCATCAAGAAAGTGTAAAGAAACCAACTATAATGGAAAAAATAAAAATCATTATAAAAAGTAAAAAGTAAGTGTAAAGAGGAGTTCCTGTTGTGGCTCAGTGGTTAACGAATCCAACTAGGAACCATGAGGTTGCGGGTTCAATCCCTGGCCTTACTTGGTGGGTTAAGGATCCGGCGTTGCCGCGAGCTGTGGTTTAGGTTGCAGACGCGGCTGGGATCCCGCATTGCTGTGGCTGTGGTGAAGGCCGGCAGCTACAGCTCCTGTTAGACCCCTAGCCTGGGAACCTCCATATGCTGCGGGTGCGGCCCTAGATAAGGCAAAAACACACAAAAAAGTGTAAAGATAACCCAAGGAATAGGAGACAACAATTGCATATCTGGACTTGCATCCAATATAATAAAGAACCCTTACAACTTGACAGTAAAAAGTCAACCCATATTTTGTTTTTTCTTTTTACAGCTGTGGCATATGGAAGTTCCTAGTCTAGGGGTTAAATCAGAGCTGCAGCTGCCAGCCTACACCACAGCCACAGCAATGAGGGATCCAAGCCCCATCTGTGACCTACACCACAGCCTGTGGCAACACCAGACCCTTATCCCACTGAGTGAGGCCAGGGATTGAACCTGTTTCCTCATAAACATGAATTGGGTTCTTAACCCACTGGGCCACAACAGGAATTCCAACCCAATTTTATTTTTATTTTTTAAATGATTTTTATGTTTTCCATTATAGTTGGTTTACAGTGTTCTGAGAATTTTCTGCCCAATTCAATTTTAAAATGAGCAAAAGGTCTGAATAGACATTTCTCTAAGGAAGATCTACAGAAAGATACACAGCGTTAGCCATTAGAGAAGTCCAAATCAAAACCCTGATGGGTTTTTTTTTCTTTTTTGTCTTTTTTGCCTTTTCTAGGGCTGCACTTACGGCATATGGAGGTTCCCAGGCTAGGAGTTTAATTGGAGCTGTAGCCTCCAGCCTACCCCCCAGCCACAGCAGCGCGGGATCTGAGCCGCGTCTGTGACCTACACCACAACTCATGACAACACCGGATCCTTAACCCACTGAGCCAGGCCAGGGATCGAACCCGTAACCTCATGGTTCTTAGTCGGATTCATTAACCACTGAGCCACGATGGGAACTCCAAAACCCCAATAAAAAGGATGGACAATAACAAGTGTTGGCAAAGATATTGAGAAAGCGAAAGCCCGATGCGTTGCTAGGGGAAATGTTACATGGCATAGCCATTCCGGAAAACAAGTCTAGCAGTTCCTCAAACAGTTAACCGTAGCTTTACAATCTGACCCAGAAGTCTCACTCCTGGGTATGTATCTGAGAAAACTGAAAACAGATGTTCACACAAAAACTCGCATGCAAATGTTCATAGCACCACTGTTCACATAGCAGCCAAAAAGTGGAAACAGCTCAAAAGACCATCAGCCGATGAAAGGCCGAACAAAATGTGCTATATCCATACAAAGGAATATTATTCAGTCTTAACAAAGAGTACTGATCTGTGCTCCATCATGGATGAATCTCAAAAACAGGATGCTCAGTGAAAGAAGCCAGGCACAAAGGCCCACATTTTGAGTGGTCTCATTTATGTGAAATGTCCAGAATAGACAAATCCATGCAGACGGGAAGCGGATTCATGGTTTGCGGGAGGCTTGCTGCGGGGAGTGGTGATGGGAGCCTCTTATTGGTTAGCGGCCATGGCCGCACCGCTCAGTGCATGTGCTACAAACCACTGGACTGTATGCTTTCCGTGGGGATGTGTGAGTCATGTCACGGTACACTTGTTAGATTGGACGTTAATCCGTATAAAGCACAGAACGTGGAGACATTCTGGAGTCCCTGTGCCTGTCCATGTAGCGTGGTGCTGCCCCAGATTCCGGGCCCCATCCAGTCTCGACAGAGACAATGAAAGGGGTTCTCAGCCGGCTGCTGGCTACTCAGCCTCCCATCTGCTGCACCTGTGGGAGGTGAGCCCTGGGAGCAGCTTTGGGGTTTTCTTCCTCCCTTGGGGGCTTTTGTGATGCTCCAGTTTGAGACACCGTCTGTGTCTCTTTCCCAGCACAGCCTCGAGGTAAACCACTCAAAGCAGTCCCCCCTCCCGTCCAGCCGTCCTGTGTGAACAAGACCGCAAGCCAAGGGGCAGGGCTGCAAAACCCACGCTCCCAGACCCAAGCCCGACCTTGCTCTTTCCGGCATCAAGAAGCAGCAGCTTCTCTTTTCTTGGGTTTCAAGACAAAATCCATTTACTCTCATGTGTACCCATGTGTGCGCCAGACATTGCAGGTTTAGGAAAGGGGAGGGGAGGTGCAGACACACAGGCGAAACGGGAGAGCTTTGGTGGCAGCGAGAACTGGGTTCACCTCCTGGCTCCACCACCGACAACGGTGTCATCTCGGGGACTTTAGATTCCTTGCAGTTAAGAACACCTAATTTCACAGGACTGTCGTGGGGATAAAATAAAATATGCCGAGGTGTTAGGAAAATTAAAAGTGCCCAGTAACGCCTGGAGCACCCCTAGTCCGGCCTCTGGCATCCGGCTAGTCCTAGACAAAGGTAGCCACAGAAATCCAGTTTTAGGATTCAAGTCGAAGAGGATGGTAAATAACCTGACCCCGAATGGAAGTGCCGTGTCATCTGATCTAAGCGCAGCTTCTCCCTTGGCTCCTGCCCTCCCGCCTGGGTTTGCACCATAAACGCTTGATAGCCCCCATCTCCTGGTTTCCATCCACCTTCTCTTCTTCCTGGTAGAAGCCGTCCCCCCAGAGACCTGTTCTGAATTTTCTTCTTCCAAACTCTGATGTTCCTTTCTTGGTTAACTAGCCCTCTCCTGGGGCTCTCAAGATACCTGTCGGCTGAGGTTCTCCCAACCACACCGTTTCCCAACACTGCCCATCTGCCCGTGGAAACATCTAGCCACTGCCTCGTGGTCAACATGCTCAAAGCCCAAAAGACCACCTCTTCTGCTCCCCGTTCTGAGTTTCTTATTTCAGCCGATGGCACATGCTCCTGTCAGCCATTCTCTGCTTTTCAATCCCTCCTCCAGGCAGATCGACCCCTACAGCGTGTCAGCGTCTGTCTTCTTTATGCCTCTCTTAGGCTATTCCCGCAGCTGCCTCCTCTTCTTCTGCATAAGAAAGCAATTCCGTGAGGACCCCGGGGGGAAGACAGGTCCTGCACGGGCATCGGAAGAATCTCCCGTTGTGAGCTGAATGCTAAGACCTTCTCTCGAAGACGGTCTGGTAGCTTAGCTCTCCACTGCCTAATGGGACCCCTGGCTTTTTGACACATCATCTCCAGGTACCTCCCTGCGTCGGATTCATATTGGATGAACGTGAGCTGTAAATACTTCCTTGCCTTCCGCCTGGGCTCATCCCCCAAACGGGATTGCTCGCCTTTAGACATCAGTACTGGGCTGAAGGCAGAGTTTACCAAGCGGTCTCTCTTAGCTTCGGAAGCTGAGTAGGGAGAAGAGCCACTTTCCATCGAGAGACAATTATCCGCTCAGAAAAGGCAGGCAGTTGGTTGTGCGGCTGGCTGGTCCCTGTGCTGGTCCTCTTTACCCCCTAAATGAGTCCTATTCACGGCCCCCCAATGCCACCGGCTCTGTGGGATCTCCTCCTCTGCGAGTCTTTACACCTGTTTCCTCCCCCGGGGTCTGTCCTTCAGGAGGTCAAGGACTCCAGCTCCAGCCATCAACCCCCTGCAGCCCGAAGGCTCCTCTCACGACCCAGACTCGGGGCTGCTCATGGCCAAGTCGGAAGCTGGGCCTTGTAATGAAGCACCGGAGGCCTTGCAGAATCGTCCCGCGAAATCTCTACTGAGTCACTGCGTCGGAAGGATGCAGCAAACTCGACTCAGTAGCACTCGGCGAAGGAGCGGGTTTTGGGGTTCGGGCCCTATAGACAATATTTCTCCTCTGAGGGTTTTCAGTCCCTCCTTGGGAGCTTGGGTGCAGAAAGCTGAGCTGATCTTGGCATTGAGCTCGCAACAGGCGATTCCTCTGATGCCTGTGCAGCAGCCCTCTTCCCCATCCCCTCCCATCCTCCAGCCCCCACACCAGAAGCACCCATTCTGATGGGTTTCCTAGGTCCTCGGCCATCAGCACGTGCGCGTGGCCGGGTGCTCCTCAGCGGGCGTGGTTACCTTCAGTTTACGTAGATGGGGTGGTGCTGTGTGTTGTGCTTGGTGTCTTGTTCTCTCAATGCTGCTCTTGGTTTAGTGCTTCTGTGTTGCCTGTTTAATCGCCCCAGCAGTGGGATTGGTCCTTTGCAGCTCCCTGCTGCCACTGACTGGCATTAGGGCTCCTTTGTGGTCCCACATCAGCGTCACCACAGGATCACTGGTCAAGGAGCCCACGCCTCCTTCATGCCCTTCCATCCTCCCAGCGTGCACCCTGAAGGGCTGCACCAGGATGGAGTCCCACCAGCGGTAAGTCCCTTGCGGTTCCATTTTCCGCCATCCTCACCCACACTTTGCTTTGTCCCCGTTTCTGAATTTGCCAGCGCTGATGGGGATAAGGGGTACCTCGGATTTGGATTGTGATGTGAACGTCTCCGATTACCAGTGGTGTTCAGCATCTCTTCCAGTTCCCGTTAGCCGTTTGGATCTCTGACAGGATGACATTTGCTCTTGGGCCCACTTCTCAGATGGACTTCCGGTGGGGCAGCCATGGTGGTGAGGTCTGGTGACTTTGTGGGAATTTCTTACTTAGAAAAGCTGTTAATCCCTTGTTGGTGTTGGATGTTACAACCATCTCTTTCCAACCTACCACTATCTGTTACCTCTGGCTGTGGGTCATTTGTTAAACAGAAATTCTTAATTTTGATAAATGATTTGGAGCCTTGTATTAGTTACGGAGGCTTGGCTGCATAACAAATAGGCTCAAATGTGTACCGAATGACTTCACGTGATAGAAGTTTCTCTCTCTCTCACATAGCAGCCCGGGGTAGTTCCAGGTCAGCAATGGGAGACCAAGTTGGGGGTTTCTGCGCCAAAATTCATTTGGGGGTCACAGGCCAATGGCAGCCTTGCCACTTTCATCCAAGGAATTCCATCCAGGTCATGACGAGGCCCTGCTGTGTTGGCCCTGCTGTGTTTCTACCTTGCGGTGGCTAGTGATAGGTACGAAATAGCTCCAAACAATGTGGGAGAGAAACAGGACACAAACAAAAACTCCAATTCAAGCTAGTCCCTGGCTGCCTTTCCCCCAGTATACACCCCAACCACCCTTTTACTCCCAATGTGCTTCTTGCTTTTAAATTAGATTCTGAGATCTGTGCACTTCTTTCTTTCTTCTGACTCGTCAAGGGTTGGAGGCAGGCAACTGTTGATGTTAATTCACCACCGTGTAAGGAATCAAAAGATGCATCTAGAACCTCACATTTCACCAGCAAAGAGAAACAGTGTTCTGTCTGCCTGCCCCTCTAAGAGTCTGTTGCTGGGTTAGCCTACATTTCTCTCCTTTTTTCAACACCCCTAATGCATCTTTAAGGGTTCTAACCTTGAGCTCACTGAACCTCCTAAAAGAGATGAGATTTGAGCCGAGTTTTGCTATAACAAAGCCTCTGTATAATGCATTTGAGCTGGTAACTCAACACCACAGATGTATTTATTGTATGTAGGGCTCTGCTACTACAGGAAAGCTACATAGAAACACAAATTTTTATCCATCAAGTTCCTCCACCCTCCTCCTTTAAGAACTGTTCCAAAGGGCTGGTGCAGATCGCCCCCTGGTGGCAGGAGACCAGCCCTTCTCCCCGCGTTCTTTCCAATTCCCTCCAGGATGCTTTCAGAGAGTATTTTCTTTTCCGTGACCTCTTGGGTTCTGGACCACAGTGTTCTCTCTGTCCTAGTGCAGACGCTGCAGTCACTCCCCCTCGGTCCATCCCTGACGCCCAGCTGTGTGGCTGCCACCCATCGTGCTGAGATTACTCTGGCAGAAGTAACCAGTGAACCCAGAGTCTGAAAATCCTTGCACCTTTCAGCCCTGCCTTAGGAAAACTCTCTGCTGCTGTGTATGGCCCCCTCTCTCAGTCACTCTTGGAAGGTCCCCTCTTTGGCGTGCAATATCTGCGGTGCCCCGGTTTTCCTGTGCCACCCTCGCCCTTGCCTCCATCTCTCCCGCGTTCCCCTCTCTCTGCCCATCCTAAACCGCCGAGCTCCCGATACATTTTTCTTGCTCTGCTTTCCCCACTGGATTATCTCACCCACCCATGTGCTTTCAACCACGACCTGCCAGGATGCGCCTGCCTCAGAGCACACCCTTCTCGTCTGACCCCCCCACCCACCCGGACCGTGCATCTAACTGCCTCCTGGATTACCCCTCCCAGACGCTCCACAGACTGGCCACCCTGTCACAACCCTTTCAAAACAAGTGTCTTCATGTGCCCTCCAGGAGCCAGCATCACTATCCCCCGCCCCAGACACTCTGGACAACCTCCCTTTTTCTCCTTGCTATCTGGCATAGGTTGAATTGTGTTCACCAAAAGTGGTTGAAATCTGAAGCCCTGGTACCTGTAAACATGACCTTAGTCAGAAATAGGGTCTCTGCAGAAGTAATTAAAGTGTACATTAAGATGCGGCCATACAAGACCAGGTGGGGACTCTTATTCCAATATGACCAGTGTCGGGATAAGAAAAGAGGCCATGTGACAAGGATGGCAGAGACAGGGGTGAGGCAGCTGCAAGCCAAGGAGTGACCAAGACAGCCAGCTACAACCAGAAACTAGGGGGAGACGAGGACAGACACTACCCAAAGACTCAACGGGAGCATGGCCCTGCTGACACCTTGATTTTGGACTTGAAGCCTCCAGAACTATGAAAGAACACATTTCTGTAGTTTAAAGCCGCCCATTTGGTAGTGCTTTGTTGTAGCAGTCCAGGAAACTAGCCCACCACCCATTCGTCAACATCCCTGGCTTGGCCTGCCACAGGGACCAAAGCTGATGCCAAAACATCAGTTTTGGAGTTCCAGTTGTGGCTCAGTGGTAACAAATCCAACTAGTATCCGTGAGGATGTGGGTTAAGGATCCGGCATTGCCGTGAGCTGTGGTGTAGGTCGCAGACGCGGCTTGGATCCTGTGTTACTGTGGCCGTGGCATAGGCTGGCAGCTGCAGCTCTGATTTGACACCCAGCCTAGGAACTTCCATATACCATGCGTGCGGCCCTAAAAAGACAAAAAAAAAAAAAAATTCAGCTTTTTAACCATCTGTTTGGCCTCTAGGCTTGTCCACTCATCTCCCATACCCACGCCCAGAATGATGCATCAAAAATGCAAATGTGGGAGTTCCCGTTGTGGTTTAGTTGTTAACGAATCCGACTAGGAACCATGAGGTTGCGGGTTCGATCCCTGGCCTCGCTCAGTGGGTTAAGGATCCGGCGTTGCCACCGCAGATGTGATGTGGCTGTGGCTGTTGCTGTGGCCGGCGGCTCCAGCTCCGATTAGACTCCTAGCGTGGGAACCTCCATATGCCCCGGCTGCAGCCCTAGAAAAAAAAAAAAAAAAAAAAAAAAAGGAAGAGATAGAGTTTCCCAGACAAACAAAACTTAAAGGAACTCATCACCACTAAACTGGCCTTACAAGAAATGTTTCAGGGTTGTCTTTAAACAGAAAAGATCATAACTAGAAATAATAAATACGAGAAAAAAAATCTCACTGGTAAAGCCTGATATATAGTGAAGGTGGTGGGTCGGTCGCTTAAAAATATAAAGGTTAAAAACCAAAAGCAGGTGGGGGGGTGGACTGGGGGCTTGGGACTGTCGTATGCGCACTGCGGTGTATGGAATGACTGACCTGTGTAGCACAGGAAACTCCACCCAATATTCTGTGATCATCTACATGGGAAAAGAGTGTGAAAAAGAATGGATGTGTGTCCATGTATAGCTGAATCTCTGTTGTACAGCAGCAATTATCAAAACATTGTAAATCAACTACACTTCAATAACTTCTAAAAATGGGGGGAAAGGCAAGGAACAGGGAAAACATTCATTTTTTCCGTATCCTATGCAAAGTAATTTCTGCCCACACTTACCACCTCCCCCCTTCCCAAAGTTCAGGGAGTAGGACACCGACATAATGGGAGTAAATGATGAGGGCTTTGTGGCTTTGACCTTCTCTGTGAAGCAGAGGGGAGGGCAGGGTAGAACTGGGGAACAGCTGCAGTGGGAACAGCCGGGGAACCAGCAGGAGCTGAGCAAGCGCTTGACCAGGAGCGCTGCATGCCCGGTGAGGTCAGGCAGGGTCCGCTGGACAGGCCTGCCTGGCACCATCTAGAATCTCAAGATGTTAGAACCAGGGTCTCGTGTAGATTCTGAGACCAGGGGCCAATCCTCCATCACCACGCTGGAAAGAAAGGGAAGCTTGGTGCCCCCCGCTGCCAGTTTGAACAGACAGGGCTGCCACGCGTGCACTTCTAGGCAAGGTCGCTCCCATTCTGCAAACGAGCATTGGACAAGTTGTACTGCGAGATTCCTGCTAAGAGCATCTCCACTGTCTGAGTGCAAATCGGTTTTGATGTGAATACTAATAGGAAATTAACTCGCGGTGTTTTGAGGCACATTTCTCATTGACTCTACTGGAAGAAAAATGCAAACTAGTTCCCTATGCACCGTCACCTTCAGAGCTTGCCATTTCCCAGAGGGGCGCACCTCGAAACAGAGGCCGCTGTTTTCCTGCTAGTTTCCTGGAGGCAGAGCCCCATACAAACAGTTTTCGTCTTGGAGCACCCGCTGGTCGGCTCTGCTGAGATATGTGTCCTCCTGGCGCCCTCTAGTGTCAAGGCTGTGCAATAACAGGGAGCCTGGGTGGCTCCTCTGGAACCCTCGGGCTGAATGACCATCACCTCTGCCACTAACCCTTACCTACCCTTGCCCGCTGCGTTTTTCAGAGATTTCTCCGTTCTCAACTGCCATGAGATGAGGATGTATAGCTGAGGTTTCCTTTCTGAGTTCGAGTCAGGAGTTTTGCCCGGTGTACATCACTAGTTACCCACTAGGTCAGGGTATATTTTTATTACATTATGTCTTTTGAATTATAATCCCAGAATGAAGAATCCAGTAAGGGCCAAGGGCACTGACAATTTATGTGTAACCTTAACCGTTCCAGTTTTTCTATTTCCATTGTACACACGAAGAAACCGAGGTTCATAGGACAAGATACCAGTGAGCTATAATTTGAGCCCAAACTTAGCTCTCTCCCAGTTCCTAAACTAAATCATGCTAACTCTTAATAAATGTTTGTTAAACAGCTGGTGTACATTCATAACACCGATATTAAGAAGCAGTTTCCCAAAAAGGTTGAAAACAGAGAAAGACTTGAACCCAGGTGTTCACAGCAGCACCATTCCACAGAAGCCAAAGGTAGAAGCCACCTGAATGTCCATCAGTTGCTAGATGAATAAACAAAATCTGGGGCATCCACATAGTGCAGTACTGTTCAGCCAGAGCAGGAATGAGCACTGACACATGGCTCCAGCGTGGATAAACCTTGGGAACACGTTCCGTCAAAGAAGCCAGGCACCAAAGATCACATTCAGTATGATTTCATTTATAAGAAATGTCTGGAACAGGTAAATCCACAGCAGATGAATGGTGCCAGGGTCTAGGGGAAATGGGGGGATTGGAGGGGCTGCTTTTTTCAGATTCTTTTCCATCATAGGTTATTGTAAGATACTGACTATAGCTCCCTGTGCTGTACAGTAGGTCCTTGTTGGTTACCTGTTTTGTCTGCAGTGTGTGTATGCTAGTTTATCCCTCCCCCACTTCCCTTTGGTAACCATAAGTTTGCTTTCTATGTCTGTGAGTCTGTTTCCGTTTTGTAAATAAGTTCATTTGTATTCCTTTTTTTTAGATCACATGTAAGCAGTATCACATGATATTGGTCTTTGTCTGACTTCACTTGGTATAATCATCTCTAGCTCCATCCATATTGCTGCAAATGGCATTACTTCATTCTTTTTATCTGAACTTTGCCTAATTTTCTAACTTTTCATAGCTACACATTATTTTTCTAAAACTAAACTGTGTTGTTGAACATAGTAATATTCATTGATTTTAGTGTATAATACCCCATTGTTGAAAATCACTCAGGGAGTTCCCATCATGGCTCAGTGGAAATGAATCTGACTAGCATCCATGAGGACGCAGGTTCGATCCCTGGCCCCGCTCAGTAGGTTAAGAATCTGGTGTTGCCATGAGCTGTGGTATAGGTCACAGACACAGCTTCGATCTGATGTTGCTGTGGCTGTGGCCAGCAGCTACAGCTCTGATTCAACTCCTAGCCTGGGAACCTCCACATGCTGCGGGTGCAGCCCTGAAAAGCAAAAAAAAAAAAGGGAAAAAGAAAAGAAAATCACTCAAAACTATGCCACCATTGATTGGCACCTGGGTTGTTTCCAGTTAAGGACTGTTACTGAAAATGCTGCTGTAAACATTTGTGAGCTGCATGTTGGTCCCTAGGTCACGAACCTAGGATTGGAGTTAATGACTGCTATGGGTTGTATTCATTCTAGACAAAGCCATACTGATACCCAGAACGACTGTTAAGTGTTCACGCGCCTGCAATCCCTCCGAGCCTCGACAAGGTTGATGCTGTCAGGCATTTTGATTTTGGTCATTTGGGTAGGTGTATGGGTTTATCACATCAGGGTTGGAATTTGCCTTTTCCCATAGGCTAATGAGGCGCCATTTCCTATTTAATGGATCTTTGTATTTCCTCTTTGGGGAATATTTGTCCAGGTTTCTACCCATTTCTCTCTTCAGTTCTGGGTAAAAACTTCGATACAGTCTAGAGATTTGTCTTTTGTTGGTTCTATGTGGGTAAATATCTTGTCTCACTTTGTGGCTTGGCTTGTCATTGTTGTATGGAGTCATTTAATTAACAGAAATTGATTTTTACTTTTTCCTGGTACAATTCACCCTTTCTGGTGAACAGTTGCATGAGTTAGGAAAGATGTCTCTGGTGACGCATCATGTAACCATCACCATGTTCAAAACCCAGAATAGGTCCACCCTCCCAAACGCCCTCTTTCTGCCCCTTTACAGTCGGCTGTTCTGCCACCCAGGTGACCACTGATTTCTTCTCTGTTCTTACACCTTTGCCTTTTCCGAGGTGCATGTGAATGAATACATAGAGTCTGTAAGCTTTTGAGTCTGGCTTCCTTCCCTTTGCTTTGCATAATGCATTCGAGAGTCATTGATGTTTTGTGGATTGGTAATTTGTTCCTTTTTTATTACAACTGCTTCCCTAAGTAATACAGATTTCCCGTGATCTCCAAAAGCAGACTGTTTAGATGAAACCTTCTGTGAGCTGAAATGATGTAAAGTGAAGAAGCAGTTGCCTTAGGACACATCTTGCTAAAGAATGCACAAAATAAATCGAGATAAAACGTAGATGCTGACGGGCCGGTTCAGAGCTAGCTCAAGCATCAGGGTCTTGATAAGCTGAGACTCTTACTGTAGATCCCTGAGACAGCAGAATCCTTATAAGTGCAGTTGGTCATTCTCTGTTATCTTCCTGCTTCTTGTAGGCTGATTACGAGTCATTTTTGAAGAGGAAAGAAATGGTGGCTTAAGGGTAGGGTTACCCCAGTTCCCAACCCGGCCAGTCTCTCAACTAAATGGGTCCAAACCCCTCTCCTTGACAAAGTGACAAACGAGGCACTAAATCAGTGTGGAACTGAATTCGATCACTTAGCCTGAACAGAGAAAGCCCCACGGGATGGATTCCCTGACTTTAAAGAGCTTGTCTCATGTCAGGAGAAGGCAGCCCACAGACCGCTGTAGGGTGGGGTGGGGGAATGCTTGGCAGTGCCACTCTTGCTGGCAAGATTTTCCCTGTGTTTTCTATTAGGAGTTTCATGGTTTCAGGTCTTACTGTTGTGTCTTTAATCCATTTCAGGTTAATTTTTGTGACTGATGTAAGATAGGGGTCTTGTTCATCTTTTGCATGTGAATATCCAATTTTTCCGCCACCATACAATATTTGTTTTTCTCGTTTTTCTGAACATGATGATCTTTAGATTCACGTGGTTGCAGAATGCAGAATTTCATTCTTTTTTATGGCTAATATTCCATTGTATATGTGTGTGTGTGTGTGTGTATCACACCATATATATATCACATCTTCCTTATCCATTCATCTGCTAATTGACACATGGCTTGCTTCCATACATTGACTATTGTAAGTAGTGCTGCTATGAACATAGGGGTGCCTGTATATTTTAGCATTTTGGTTTTTTCAGGATATATACCTATGGAATTGCTGGATCTTATGGTAGTTGTAGTTTTAGATTTTTGAGGAACCTCCATATTGTTTTCCATAGTGGCTACACAAATTTACATTTCTACCAACAGTATACGAGGGTTCCCTTTTATCCACATAGCCACCAACATTTGTTATATAGACTTTTTTTTTTTTTTTTGGCTCTGCCCATAACACTGGAAGCTCCCAAGCCAGGGATTGAACCCATGCCACAGCAGCAACCCAAGCCACTGCAGTGGCAGTGCCAGATCCTTAACCTGCTGCACCAGAAGAGTACTCCCATCATGTAGGCTTTTTGATGATAGCTCTTCTGACAGATGTGAGGTGATATAACATGGTTGATTTGCATTTCCCTAACAATTAGCCATGTGAGCATCTTTTCATGTGCCTGTTGGTCATCAGTATGTCTTCTTTGGGAAAATATCAAGTCTTCACGTTTTTGATTGAGTTCCTTGTTTTTTGATATTGAGCTTTATGAGATGTTTATATATTTTGAATATGTGTTTATATATTTTGTCAATCATAGTATTTGCAAATAATTTTCTCCCACTCAGAAAGTTGTCTTTTTGTTGATGGTTTCCTTTGCTCTCCAAAAGGTTTTAATTTTTTAGAGTTTTGTTGAAGTATAGTGGATTTACAATGTTGTGATAGTGTCAGCCATAAAACAGAGTGACTGAGTTGTAATCTACACACAGGTTTTAGGTTTAATTAGATCACATTTGTTTATTTTTGCTTTTTACTTTGCTTTAGAAGGTGGATCCAAAGATATTTTGCTAGAATTTATGTTAAAGAGTGTTCCATCTTTAGTTTCTTCCAGGAATTTTATGGTGTCATGTCTTACTTTTAGGTCCTTCATCTATTTTGAGTTTATTTTTGTATATGGTGTTAGAAAATGTTTTAATTGCATTCTTTTACACGTAGCTGTCCAGTTTTCCCTGCACTTATTAAAGAGACTGTCTCTTCATTGTATATTCTTGCCTCCTTTGTCACGATTAATTGACCGTGAGTGATGAGTTTATTCCTGGGTTCTCTGTTCCATTTCATTGACATATGAGTCCATTTTTGTGCCAGGACCCTACTTTTTTGATTAATGTAACTATGTAGTGTTGTCTGAAGTCAGGGATTGATACCTTTAGTTGCGTTCTTCTTTCTCAAGACAGTTTTCAGGGTCTTTTGTATTCTGAATTGTTTGTTCTAGTTCTATGAAAAATGCCCTGGGTATTTTGATAGGGGATCACATTGAATCTGTAGACTGGCTTAGGTAATAGGGTCATTTTAAATATATTCTTCTGGTTCATGAACACAGTGTACCTTTCCATCTATTTGTGTTGTCTTCAATTTCTTCATCAATGTCTTAGAATTTTCTGAGTACTGGTCTTTTGCCTCCTTAGTTATATTTATTCCCTAAGCACTTTATTCCCTTTCAATGTGACTGTGAATGAGATTGTTTCCTTAATTTCTCTTTCTGATAGTTTGTTGTTAGTGTATAGAAATGCAACAGATTTCTGTGTATTAATTTTGGGTCCTGAAACTTTACCAAATTCATTGATAAGTTCTAGTATTTTTTTTTTTCCTATGTAGAGTATAATGCCCTCTGCAGACAATGACAGTTTTACTTCTTCCTTTCCAATTTGGATTTTTTAATTTATTTTTCTTATTTGGTCGATGTAGCTAGGACTTCCAATAATATGTCAAATAAAAGTAGTAATAGTGGGCATTCTTATTTCTGATCATAGAGGAATGCTTTCAGCTTTTCACCGTTGAGTATGATGAAAAGCATTAGCTGTGGGTTTGTCATAAACGGTATTTATTATGTTGAGGTCTGTTCCTTCTATAACTACTTTGTGGAGATTTTTTTTTCATCGTAAATGTATATTGAATTTTGTAAAAAGTTTTTTTTCTGTGTCTATTGAGATGATCACATGGTTTTTATTCTTCAGTTTGTTAATATGTTCTATCATTGATTTGCAGATGTTGAACCATCCTTGCTTCCCTGGGATAAATCCTACTTGATTAGGGTGTATGATTCCTTTTATGTGTTATTGAATTTGGTTTGATAATATTTTGTCAAAGATTTTTGCACCTACATTCATCAGTGATATTGACCTCTCATTTTCTTTTTTTTTGTGATAATCTCTGACTAGTTTTGGTATTAGGGGGATTCAGGCCTCATAATGAGTTCTGAAGTGTTCCTTACTCTGCAGTTTTTTTTTTTTTTTTGAAGAGTGTTAAAAAGATAGTTGTTAACTTTTATTTAAATGTTTAGTAGAATTCAGCTGTGAAACCATCTGGTCCTGGACTTTTGTTTTTTTGGGGAGTTTTCCTCATTACTGATTCAGTTTCATTACTGGTAACTGGCCTGTTTTTCTTCCTGGCTTAGTTGTGGGAAATTGCATGTTTCTAGGAATGTGTCCATTTCTTCTAAGTTGTCCATTTTATTGATATGTAGTTGTTTGTAGTAACCTCTTATGATCCTTTATATTTCTGTAGTATTTTTTATAATTTCTCTTTTTTCATTCCTAATTATATTGATTTGGGCCTGCTTTTTTTTTTTCCTTGATAGGCCTGGCTAAATATTTATTAATTTTGTTTATATTTTCAAAGAAACAGCTCTTAGTTTTATTGAACTTGTCTGTGGTTTTAGTCTCTATTTCATTTATTTCTGCTGTGATATTTATGTTTCCTTTCTTTCTACTAACTGTAGGTTTTGATTTTTCTTCTTTTCCTAGGACCTATAGGTGTAAGATTAGGTTGTTTATTTGATAGTTTTTTGTTTCCTGAGGTGAGCTTATATCACTATAAACTTCCCTTTTGAACTGCTTTTGTTATGTCCCATAGATTTTGGATCATTGTGTTTTTGTTTTCATTTGTCTCCAGATATTTTTTTATAATTCTTTTTTGATTTCTTCAGTCGTCCATTCATTGTTTAGTAGCATATTGTTTAGCCTCCATGTGTTTGTATTTTTGTAGTTAATTTCTAGTCTCATAGTATTGTGGTTGGAAAAGATGCTTTAATATAATATCAATTTTCTTGAATTTACTGCAGTTGTTTTGTGACCTAACATGTAATCTATCCTAAAGAATTTTCCATGTGCGCTTGAAAAGAATATGTATTCTGGAGTTCCCTTCGTGGCTCAGTGGTTAACAAATCCGACTAAGAACCATGAGGTTGCGGGTTCGATCCCTGGCCTTGCTCAGTGGGTTAAGGATCCGGCGTTGCCGTGAGCTGTGGTGAAGGTTACAGACGCGGCTCGGATCCCACGTTGCTGTGGCTGTCGTGAAGGCCGGCAGCTGCAGCTCCTGTTAGACCCCTAGCCTGGGAACCTCCATATGCCGCGGGTGCGGCTCTACATAAAGGCAAAAAGACAAAAAAAAAAAAAAGAATATGTATTCTGCTGCTTTTAGATGGAATATTCTCTTGGTATATCAATTAAATTGATCTGGTCTAATATGTCATTTAAAAGCCAGTTGTTTTCTTATTGATTTTCATTCTGGCTGATCTGTCCATTGATGTAAGTAGGCTGTTAAATTCCTCTCCTATTTATTGTGTTACTGCCTTTGTCTGCTGGTATTTGCTTTATATATTTAGGTGTGCCTGTGTTGGGTGCGTATATATTTACAATTAATATCTTCTTGGATTGATCCTTTGATCATTATGTAGTGTCCTTCTTTGTCTCTTGTTAACAGTCTTTATTTTAAAGTTTATTTTTTCTGATATAAGTATTGCTAACCTGGCTTTCTTTTGATTTCCATTTTGCATGGGATATCTTTTCCCATCCTTTCACTTTCAGTCTCTGTGTGTCTTTAGATCTGAAGTGAGTTTCTTCTTGTAGGCAGCATATATAAGGGCCTTGCTTTTATATCTATTAAGCCACTCTGTATCTTAATTGGAGCATTTAGTCCAGTTACATTTAAGACAATTATTGTTATGTATGTGGTTATTTCCATTGTGTTAATTGTTTTGGTTTTTTTTTTTAAGTTTTTTTTTTTTGTAGTTCATTTTTGTTCCTTTCTGCATTTGTTCTCTTCACTTGTAGTTTGATAAACGTCTCTAGTTTCATGTGTGGATTTCTTTCTTTCTTGTGTGTCAATTATAGACTTTTGGGTTGTGGTTACCATGTGTTTTATATATAGTTATATGTATATATTTATGATTATTTTAAGTTACTGTTAATTTCAAATGCATTTTAACAGTCCTGCATTTTTACTCTCCTTCCCTCATGATAAATGTTTCTGACATATTATATACATATATCTGTTTTATGATCACTTAACTGCTTATTACAGATATAAATGATTTTACTTTTGTCTTTTAACCTACATACTGACTTCATATGTAGCTGATTTCCTACCTTTACTGTATATTTGCCTTTTTTTAAATTGAAGTATAGTTGATTTACAGTGTTGTGCTAATTTCTCTTGCACAACAGAGTGACCTAGTTATACACATATATACATTATTTTTTTAAAAATTCCTTTCCATTATGGTTTATCCCAAGAGATTGGATATAGTTTCCTGTACTACACAGTGGGACCTTGTTGTTTATCCATTCTAGATGTAATAGTTTGCCTCTTCTACCCCCAAATTCCCAGTCCATCCCTCTCCCTCTCTGCTCCCCTTGGCAATCCCAAGTTCATTCTCTTTGTTCATGGGTCTGTTTCTGTTTTGTAGATAGATTGATTTGTGCCATAATTTAGATTGCACATGTAAGTGATATCATGTGTTATTTGTCTTTTTCTTTCTAACTTCCTTCACTTAGCATGATAATGTCTAGTTGAATCCATGTTGCTGCAAATGGCATTATTTTATTATTTTTTTTTATGACTGAGTAGTATTCCATTGTATATATGTACCACATACTCTTAATCCATTCATCTGTTTATGGACATTTAGCTTATTTCTAAGTCTTGGCTATTGTGAATAGTGACACTATGAACATGAGGGTGTATGTATCTTTTTGAATTATAGTTTTGTCTGGATGTATGTCCAGGAGTGGGGTTTCCTGATCACATGGTAGTTGTATTTTTTAGTTTTCTGAGGAACCTCCATACTGTTTTCCATAGTCGTTTCACTAACTTACATTTCCAGCAACAGTGTGCCAGTGTTCCCTTTTTCCACACCCTCTCCAACATTTATTATAGACTTTTAAATGATGGCCATTCTGACCATTGTGAGCAGGTACCTCATTGTAATTTTGATTTGCATTTCTCAAATAATTAGTGATGTTGAGCAACTTTTCATGTTCTTAACGGCCATCTGTCTGTTTTCTTTGGAGAAATGCCTATTTAGTCTTACCACTTTTCAGTTGGGTTGTTTGTTTTGTTGTTGAATTGCATGAGCTGTTTGTATATTTTGGAGATTAAGCCCTTGTCAGATGCGTCATTTGCCAGTATTTTTTCCATTTCCATAGGTTGTCTTTTTTATGTTTTATTTGCCACGCAAAGCTTGTAAGTTTGATTAAGTCCTGTTTGTTTATTTCTGTTTTTATTTCTATTGCCTTGGGAGCCTAACCTGAGAAAAATGTGTACAATTTATGTCAGAGAATGTTTTCCCTGTGCTCTCTTCTAGGAGTCTTATGGTATCATGTCTTATGCTTAAGTCTTTAAGCCATTTTGAGTTTATTTTTGTGCATGGTGTAAGGGTGTGTTCTAACTTCATTGATTTACATGCAACTGTCCAGTTTTCCCAGCACCACTTGCCTCCTTTGCTAAAGATTAATTGACCATAGGTGTGTGGATTTATTTTTGCACTGTATTCTGTTCAGTTGATCCATATGTCTATTTTTGTACTAATACCTTGCTAATTTGATTACTGTGGCTTTGTAGTATTGTCTGAAGTCTGAGAGAGTTATGCCTCCTGCTTCCCTCCCACCCCCATGCCATCTCAGGATTCTTTGGCAAATCTGGGTCATTTATGGTTCCATATAATTTTTTTATTATTCTAGTTCTATGGAAAATGTCCTCCATAACTTGATAGGGATTTCATTAAATCTGTAGATAGTTTTGTGTAGTATGGCCATTTTAACAATATTAATTCTTCCAATCCAAGAGCATGGGATAGCTTTTCATACCTTTATATCCTCTTTAATTTTCTTTATTAATGTTTTCTATATCTCAGTGTATAAGTCTTTTACCTCCTTTGTCAGGTTTATTCCTAGGTATTTTTTTCTTTGGTATAATTTTAAAAGGAATTTTTTTTAATATTCCATTTCTGATATTTCATTGTTAGTGTAGAGAAATGCAACTGATTTCTGAATGTCAATCTTGTATCCTGATACTTTGCTGAATTCATTTATCAGACTTAGTAGTTTCTGTATGAAGTCTTTAGGGTTTTCAATATGTAGTATCACGTCATAGGCATATAGTGAGTTTTACCTCTTCCCTTCCAATTTGGATACCTTGTATTTCTTTTACTTGTCTGATTGTTGTGGCTAGGACTTCCAACACAATGTCGAATAGAAGTGGTGAGAGTGGGGAGTTTCTGTTGTGGCGAAGTGGGTTAAGGATCTGGCATTGTTTCTACAATGGTTCAGGTTCAATCCCTGGCACAGTTGTTAAGAATCTGGCACGGCTATGGCATAGGTTTCCAACTGCTGTTCAGATTTGATCCCTGGCCCAGGAACTTCCATATGCCATGGGCGAGGCAAGAAAAACAAGAGAGAGAGAGAGAGAGTGGTCATCCTTTTCTTGTATCTTGTTCCAGATTTTAATGGGAATGCTTTTAGTTCTTCACTGTTGAGTAATATATTGTTTGGCTTATCATATATGGTCTTTATTATGTTGAGATATGTTCCTGCTATACCCACTTTGGTAGGATTTTTTATCATGGATGAATGTCGAATTTTGTCACATGCTTTTTCTGCCTCTATTGAGATGATCATGTGTTTTTAAAATTCTCTTTTGTTAATGTGTATTACATGGATTAATTTGCATGTTTTGAATCATTCTTGAGATAAGTCCCACGTGGTCATTGTGTATAATCTTTTTCAAGTGTTGTAGGATTCAGTTTGCTAATATTTTGTTAAGAATTTTTGAAAAAAAAAATGGAGTTCCCATCATAGTGCAATAGAAACAAACCCAACTAGTATCTATGAGGGTACAGGTTAGATCCTTGGCCTCACTCAGTGAGTCAGGGATCTGTTGTTGTCCTGAGCTGTGGTGTAGGTTGCAGATGTGGCTTGGATCCCGCGTTGCTGTGGCTGTGGTGTAGGCTGGCAGCTGTAGTTCTGATTCGACCACCAGCCTGGGAACCTCCATATGCCATGGGTGTAGCCCTAAAAAGCAAAAAAAAAAAAAAAAAAACAAAAGAAAGAAAAAGAAATTTTGCATTTATATTCATAACAGGTATTGCCATAATTTTCTTTTTTGGTAGTATTTTTGCCTGGTTTTGGTATCAGGGTGATGGTGGCCTCATAGGATGTCTTTGGAATTATTCCCACTTATTCAATTTTTTGGAAGAGTTTAAGAAGGATTTGTATAAGTTTTTGTTTATATGTTTGATAGAATTTTCCTGTGAAGCCATATGGCCTTGGACTTTTGTTGTGGGGAAGTTTATTATTATTATTACAGATTCTATTTAACTTCTAGTGATTGGTCTATTCAAATTATCTTTTTCTTCATGATTCAATTTTGGTAGGCTATGTGTTTTTAGAAAGTTGTCCATTTCTTCTAGGTTGTCAGATTTGTTGACATATAATTGTTCTTAGTATTGTCATAGGTTTTTTGTATTTCCTTTTTTTTTTTTTTTTGCCATTTTGCTATTTTAGGGCCGCACCTGCGGCATGTGGAGGTTCCCAGGCTAGGGGTCTAACAGGAGCTGTTAGCCGCCGGCCTACACCGCAGCCACAGCAACACAGGATCCGAGCCGCGTCTGCGACCTACACCACAGCTTACAGCAACGCCGGATCATTAACCCACTGAGCAAGGCCAGGGATTGAACCCACAACCTCATGGTTCTTAGTCGGATTTGTTAACCGCTGTGCCACGACGGGAACTCCGGGTTTTTTGTATTTCTAATGTATCCATTGAGATCTCTCCTTTTTCTTATTTCACTTACTTTGGTTCTCTTTCATTTTTTCTTGGTGAATCTGGACAGAAGCTTGTCATTTTTTTACCCTTTCAAAGAACCAGCTCTTGGTTTTATTGATTTTTTTGTCTTTTTGCCTAATTTAGGGCCGCACCTGCAGCATATGGAGGTTCCCAGGCTAGGGGTCTAACAGGAGCTGTAGCTGCCTGCCTTCGCCACAGCAACGCGGGATCCAAGCCGCATCTGCAACCTACACCACAGCTCAAGGCAACGCCAGATCCTTAACCCACTGAGGAAGGCCAGGGATCACAACCTCATGGTTCTTAGTCGGATTCGTTAACCACTGAGCCTTGACGGGAACTCCATCAAACATATTTGTTAAAATCTGCATTTTCTTACTCTCCTTCCCCACGTTTTATTATTTTGTGTCCTTTCTTACATCTTCATGTTTATCCTTTTGCTATTCCTTGTATTTATATTGTCTTACAAGTAGGTTTTTTTTTTTTTAAACTATGTACTGGCTTATTTAAGTGATTACTTCCATTTTTATTTTTAATGATTTTTATTTTTTCCATTATAGCTAGTTTACAGTGTTCTGTCAGTTTTCTACTGTACAGTAAGGTGACCCAGTCACACACACATAAATACATTCTTTTTTCTCACATTATGATGCTCCATCATAAGTGACTAGACATGGTTCCCAGTGCTATACAGCACGATCTCATTGCTCATCCATTCCAAAGGCAATAGTTTGCACCTATTAACCCCAAATTCCCAGTCCATCCCACTCCCTCCCTCTCCCCCTTGGCAACCACAAGTCTGTTTTCCAAGGCCATGAGCTTCTTTTCTGTGGAAAAGTTCATTTGTGCCATATATTAGATTCCAGATATAAGTGGTATCATATGGTATTTGTCTTTCTTTTTATGACTTACTTCACTTAGTATGAGAGTCTCTAGTTACATCCATGTTGCTGTTGTTTACTTTTTTCCTTTTTATGGCTGAATAGTATTCCATTGTGTATATATACCACATCTTCTTAATCCATTCATCTGTCAGTGGACTTTTAGGTTGTTTCCACGTCTTGGCTGTTATGAATAGTGATGCAGTGAACATGGGTGCATGCATCTTTTTCAAGGAAAGTTTTAAGTGATTACTTTCCAATTGTGATTTCTTCCATCCTATATCTTCTCCTTTTTTTTCTGTTTAGAGAAGAACTTTCAATATTTCTTTTAGGATAGGTTCAGTATTGCTCTATTCTTTTAGTTTCTGCTTGTCTGAGAAATTCTTTGAATCTCCTTCTATTCTAAATGATAAGCTTGCTAGGTAGAGCATTCTAGCTTGCAGATTTTTCCCTTTCAAAACTTTGAATATATTTTGCTATTCCCGACTGACCTGTTGTGTTTCTGTAGAGAAATCAACTGATAGGCTTATGGGGGGTTCCCTTATAATTAACTCTTTTTTATTCTCTTGCTAGTTTTATTTATTATTTTTAATTTTATTTTTTTTGTCTTTTTTCCTTTTCCAGGGCCATACCCGCGGCATATGGAGGTTTCTAGGCTAGGGATCTAATCAGAGCTGTAACCGCAGGCCCACACCACAGCCACAGCAACACGGGATCCGAGCTGCATCTGCAACCTGCACCATAGCTTACAGCAACACCGGATCCTTAACCCACTGAGCGAGGCCAGGGATCAAACCCGCAGCCTCATGTTTCCTAGTCAGACTGGTTGACCACCAAACCACGACAGGAACTCCCCTCTTGCTACATTTAGAATCCTCTCTTTATCTTTTCCCAGTTTTATTATAATAGGTCTTGGTGCAGGTCTGTTTGGAACTCTCTGTACTTCCTGCATTTGGATATCTGTTTCTTTCTTTAGGTTTGGGAAGTTTGGGGCCATAATTTCTTCAAATACATTTTCAAACTCCTTTGCTCTTTCTTCTTCTGGAATCTCTATTATGCATAGATTGGCATGCTTTATATTATCCCATAGAGTTCTTCTTCCTTTTTTTTTTTTTTAGTTCAAGCTTATTTTATTTTATTTTATTTTTTATTTTTCCATTATAGCTGGTTTACAGTTTTCTGTTTTTCAGCTATACAGTGTGGTGACCCAGTTACACATACATATATAGATTGTCCCATAGATCTTTTCTATTTTGATTTTTTTATTTGGTTTTCTGTCTGCTGTTTCAATTGGGTAATTTCCATTATTTTATCATCAAGATCATTTATTCTTCCTTCTGTGTCATTTATCCTGCTACTTAATGCTTTATCTCAGCTTTTATCTCAGGAAGTGAATTTTCTAATTTTTCTTGGCTATTATAGTTTCTAGCTCTTTTTTACATAAGTTTAATCTCTGTCGATAGCCTCCTTTTTGAATTCAGATACTGAGTTTTTGATACTGAATTCAAAAAGGAGGTAATGAAAATACTGAAGGAATTAAGAAATAATACTTAAGAATAATAATACTTAATAAAGAATATACTAAAATAATTCCTTCAGTATTTTCATCACCTCCTTTTTGAATTCAGTATCTGTTACACCAGTGAAGCAATATAATATGATGGAATTGTCAGTATCTATTACACTGACAAGGTCTGTTTCATTGTGTGTTCCTTTGGGACATTTCTCTTGGTCTTTTAACTGGGAGTGGTTCCTCTGCCTCTTTATTTTGCTTGTATTTCTCTTACTCTGGATTTTGGAGAAACAGTTATCTCTTGTAGTCTTGGAGGGTTATTTATATGTGGGAGTGTCCCTGCATAGCTTAGGTGGTTTAATTTTTTTTTTGGGGGGGGGGGTGTCTGAGGGCTGCTTTTGGTTTGGTTGCTTGCCATCTCTTTCCTCAGCATGTCCTGGTCATTATCCCCTTGATGGGTGTGTAGGTGCAGGACCTGCACACACTCCTGGGAAGGGTGGGGTGGGGGGAGAGTGTTGGTGCCTGGTCACAGGACCCACTACTTGGTGGCACTGGTGATGGAGGACAACATGTGCCCTGGAAAGGCGGAGGCAGTGGTTGGCACCCAGTCATTGGCCCTTCAGTGGCAGCAGTAGTGGGCTGTGAGCACTCCCAGAGAGGCAGGACCCTTGGCAATCGGCCTTGTGAGCTCCTCAGGAGGCAGAGGGTAGAGGTCAGTGCCCAGTCACTGACCCTTGGAGGCAGTGGCAGAGGGCCACACACATTGCTGGTAAGGTGGGGCAGTGGTTGGTGCCTGGTCATGGTACCTTTGCGGGCGGCACTAGCAGCAGGCTGCACACGCTCCCTAGAAGGCGGGGGCAGTGACTCTCACCCACTCACGAGACCTTCAGTGGAGGCAGCGGACTGCACCTGCCTCTGGAGTCTGAGATGGCAGTGATAGCTAGGGCCACCCCCAAAGCTCATGCAGGTGGTGCCCTGAGAGCCTGTGCATGGAGAACGAGGCCCCTATGATGGCCTCACCCCTCCCTTCTCATGTCCCCCAACAACAGCACCCTGCCTCTCTGGGCAGGTCCAGCTTTCTTCCCAGACTTTCTTGGTTGTGTCCCACCACACCCTGGTTCCCTCAGATGCCTCTATGCAGCCAGTCCTCTCCCCAGCTCTGAGCTTCGAGACCCAAGCCTCAGCACCCAGCCCCTGCCTGCCCCAGTGGGCGAGCATCTCGTGCTGGGGCACACTGGGTGGTGGTACCATGTGCGCAGGTCTTTCTCCGCTTTGCCCTCCACAAACCAGTGTCATCCAAGGCTCCAAAGCTCCACTTCTGTCCCAGCCGGTCTCTCCACCACGAGGGGTCTTCCCAGCGTGTGGAAACCTTTCCTCTTTAGCTCCCTCCCGGGGATGCTGGCCACATCCTGATTCCTTTCTCTCTTTTAAGAAATTTCTTTCATCCTACCCAGTTATATGAAGATGTACTTGACCTTTTGGAAGTCAGAGGTTGTCTGCCAGCGTTCAGATGATGTTCTGTGAGAATTGTTCCACATGGACATGCGTTTTTTGATGTGTTTGTGGGAAAGGTGAGCTCCATATCCTACTCCTCCAAGACTCCCTTTCTGCTTTTAACATTCTCTCTAAACTCTAATTTTTGCCATGTGTGTAGTGGCTTGGTCCTCTTCAGACTGATACACTTTTGGACTCTGGTGCTTCCTTGTGTCTCCTTTCCCAGGTTAGGGAGGTTTTTTGTTTGTGGGTTTTGTTTGTTTGGCAGCATCCTTGGCATATGGAAGTTCCCAGGCCAGGGACTGAATCCAAGCTGCAGTTGCAGCCTACACTACAGCTGTGGCAACAACAGCTGCTTTAACCAACTGTACCAGGCTGGGGATCAAACCTGCAACTCTGTAGCAACCTGAGCCACTGCAGTTGGATTCTTAACCCACTGCGCCACAGTGGTAACACTTCCAGGTTAGGGAAGTTTTAGCTATTATGTCTTCAAATATGTTCTTGGCCCCTTTCTCTCACTTTTACCTCTTCTGGAACCCTTATAATGCAAATATCCATACATTTGATGTTGTCTCAGAGGTCTCTTAAACTCCTTGTTTCTTTTTATTCCTTTTTTCTGTTTAGTGGCAATGATTACCACTACTTTGTCTTCCAGCTCACTGGTCTGTTCCTCTGTATCATTTTACTATTGATTCTTTCTAGTGTATTTTTCATTTAACTCATTGTATTCTTCACCTCTGGTTCATCCATAAATAGATAGATAATTTTTAGGGGTGCACCTGCAGCGTATGGAAGTTCCCAGGCTAAGGGTCAAATTGGAGCTACTGTAGCTGCCAGCCTACGCCACAACAACAGCAACACCAGATCTGAGTCATGTCTGTGACCTACACCACAGCTCATGGTAGTGCTGGATCCTTAGCCCACTGAGCAGGGCCAGGGATCAAACCCTCATCCGCTTGGATACTAGTTGGATTCATTACTATTGAGCCACAGCAGGAACTCCAGTTCTTCTTATTTCCTAATGCTTTGTTAAAAACTTCTGGAGTTCCCATCGTGGTACAGTGTGTTAAGAATCCCACTGTAGGAGTTCCCATTGTGGTCCAGTGGAAATGAATCCGACTAGGAACCATGAAGTTGTGGGTTTGATTCCTAGCCTTGCTCAGTGGGTTAAGGATCTGGCGTTGCTGTGAGCTGTGGTGTAGGTCGCAGATGTGGCTCAGATCCCACATTGCTGTGGCTGTGGTGTAGGCCTGCAGCTGTAGCTCCGATTAGACCCCTAGCCTGGGAACATCCATATGCCACAGTTGTGGCCCT
>PVHT021183583.1:2951334-2988246 GCA_004024745.2 Catagonus wagneri
CCATGTTGCTATAAATGTTATTCTGTTCCTTTTAATGGCTGAGTAATATTCCATTATGTGTATGTACCATATCTTCCCTATCCACTCCTCTGTCGGTGGGCATTTAGGTTGTTTCCATGACCTGGCTTCTTCCCTCTCTAGCTGCTTTAGATGTAAAGTTAGGTTGTTTATTTGAGCTTTTTCTTGTTTCCTGAGGTTGACTTGTATTGCTATATACTTTCCTCTTAGCGCTGCTTTTGCTGAATCCCAGAGGTTTTGGAGTGTTGTGTCTTTGTTGTCATTTGCTTCTAGGTATTTTTTAATTTCCTCTTTGATTTCTTCAGTGATCCATTGGTTGTTTTCTTGTTTTTGTATCCATTCAGCTAGTCTATGTCTTTTGGTTGGGACATTTCAGTCCATTAACATTTAAGGTAATTACTGATACATATGTTCTTATTGCCATTGTATTAACTGTTTGGGGGTTTTGTTGCCTTTTTTTTTTTTTTTTACCCTGAAGTTTTGATATAGGAGTCTATATACAAATGAGATTGTTTTAAGTTGTTGGTTTCTTAATTGCACGTGCGTCTCCAGTGACCTGCATTTGTGCTCTTTTCTCAAGATTTCTGATTTTGGTAGCATAGCTGTGCAGGGATGATTTAGTACCTTTATTGTATGAGCCTTTACTGATGAGCCTTGTCATTTGTGGTGTTTTTGTTTCTGGTTGTGGCCTTTTCTTTTCTGCCTAGAGAAGTTCCTTTAAGATTTTTTGTAAAGCTGGTTTAGTGTTGCAGAAATCTTTTAGCTTTTGCTTATCTGTAAAGGTTTTGATCTCTCCTTCAAATCTGAATGTGAGCCTGGCAGGGTAAAGCAATCTTGGTTGGAAGTTTTTCCCTTTCATCACATTAAGTATATCATGCCACTCCCTTCTGGCCTGTAGACTTTCAGATGAGAAATCTGCTGATAACCTTGTTGAGGTTCCCTTGTATGTCATCTGTTTCTTTCCCCTAGCTCCTTTCAATATTTTCTCTTTGTCTTTAATTTTGGTCATTTTGATTAATATGTGTCTCGGGGTGTTCCTCCTTGGGTTTATTTTATATGGTATTTGTTGTGCTTCCTGGATTTGACTGAGGGGTTCCTTTCCCATATTAGGAAAGTTTTCGGCTATTATCTCCTCGAATATTTTTTCTGTCCCCTTCTCTCTCTCTTCTCCCTCTGGCACCCCTATAATATGGATATTGGTGCGTTTAACAGTATCCCAGAGTTCTCTGAGACTCAGCTCATTTCCTTTCAGTCTTTTATCTCTTTTCTCTTCCGCATTAGTGATTTCCACTAATCTGTCCTCCACCTCGCTGATTCGTTCTTCTGCCTCCTGTATTCTATTGTTGGCTGCTTCTAATTAATTTTTTATTTCAGTTATTGTATTCTGCATGTCTTCTTGTTTAATTTTTACAGCTTGTATTTCTTTGCTCAGTGTTTCCTGTAAATGATCGATCTTTGCTTCCAGTCTATTTCCAATGCCTTGCATCATCTTCAGCATCAACAGTCTAAAGTCTCTTTCTGAGAGGCTGGTAATCTCATCACTGAGCTGTTTTTCTGGGCTTTTCTCTTTCTTCCTTATATGGGTTAGAGTTTTCTGTCTTTTCATTTTTATTGGTTTTTGGTGTGGTGACCTTTTTGCCAACAATAGAGTTGTAGCCTCTCTTACTTCTGGCGTTTGCCTCCCCTGTGACTAAAGCTGGTATGAGCGGGGCTTGCTGTAGGCTTCCTGATGGGAGGGATTGGTGCCTGCCCACTGGTAGGTGGGGTTGATTCCTAGCCCTCTTATGGGTGGGGTTTTGTCTCTGGATGAGATTAAAGGCTGGCTGTGTGCCTGAGGGGTCTTTAGGCAGCCTTTTTAGTGATGGGTGGGGCTGTGATCCCACCTGGATTATTGTTTGGCCTGGGGCTTCTCAGCGCTGATGGGATGGACCAGATTTTCCCAGAAATGGCCCCCTCCAGAGAAATGCAGGCTAATGAATGTTCCCGAGAGCTTCACCTCCAATGCCCTTCCCCCACAACAAGGCACAGTCACCCCTGCTTTCCCAGGAGATCCTCCAAGAACCGCAGTCAGGTTCCACCCAGATTCCTATGGAGACTGCCTTGCTCTGGGACCCAGTGCACGTGAAAGTCTGTGTGTGCCTTTCAAGGATGGGATCTCTGTTTCCCGCAGTCCTGTGGAGCTCCTGCACACAAGCCCCACTGGCCTTCAATGCCAGATGCTCCAGGGGCCCTTTCTCCCTGTGCCCGATCCCTAGGTGTGGGATTTTGACGTGGGGCTCAGAACTCTCAGTCCTGTGGCTAAGTCTCTGTGATGCAGTTACTTTCCAGTCTGTGGGGCTTCCCACCCAGGAGGTATGGGGTTGCTTCTATCGCGTAATCGCCCCTCCTACCTCTTGATATGGTCTCCTCTTTGTCTTCTGGAGTAGAATATCTTTTTGGGAAGTTTACAGTCCAGTTGGTTGAAGGCTGCTTGGCATTTGTTTGTAGTTTTGCTGTTTTTTCTGGAGAGAAGTTGAGCTCCAGTCCTTCTATTCCGCCATCTTAATCCAATCTCTCAGGAGTGGCTATTAAAAAAAAAAAATTCTAACTTCTCTCCCTGTGTATCCATTGTTCTTTGATCATCTTTACAGTCGAAACTCTGAGCTCTTTCTCAGGTAGATTACTTATCTCCACTTTGTGTATTTTTTTCCTGGGGTTTTATCTTGTTCTTTGTTTGGGATATGTTCCTCCATTGCCTCATTTTGCCTAACTGGCTATTTTAGTTTTATGTCAGGTAGGTTGGTAAGTTTCTGACCTTGGAGTAGTGGCCTTTTGTAGGGGACATCTTACGTGTTCCAGCAGCCCACTCCCCTTTGGCCAACAGAGTTATACGCTCTAGAGTTGCCCCCCAGGTGGCCTGCCTGGGTCCTTCTCTGCCACAGGCAGATTAACTACTGTGGGTGGTCTGGTAGGCTGGATGCCCCCCGCTTCCAGTTGGATGCCAGGCCCTGTCTTGTATGGAGGCTGCTGACCACTGGTTGGCAGGGTCAGGTCACACGGCAACTGACTGTAGAAACCTGGGGGTCCCTGGGGTTAGTGGTGGCTCACGTGGGTGGCTCAGGGTCCAGGAACCTCCGAGGTTGTTGCCCACGCATTGGTGGGTGAACCCAGGTCCTTGGGCTAATGCCTGTCTACCAGTGGGCAGTCATGTCTTGGGCTCTGGTTGCAAGGCCCAGGGGTCCCAGAGCTGGTTCACATCATTAGTGGGTAGGGCCAGGGCCCTGCCAGTCTATGGTAGAGTCTGGCCTGCTAGTGAGCAGGCTGGATCCGCAGGGTGTGGGTCTGTGTTTGTCTTAGAGCAGATATTTGCCCACTGGTGGGTGAGGCTGGTCCTGAGGCTAAAACGGGCTTCCTAGAGGGCAGAGCAAGGGCCCAGAGGATTCTGGGGCTGGTACCTGACCACTGGTGGGTGGAGCTGAGTCCCAGGGTCTCTGGCTAGAGGGCCCTGAGGGTCCCAGGTCGAGTACCTGCATATTGGTTTGTGGGGCTGCGTCCTGGGCTCTCTGGTGAGCAGGGCCATGTCCAGGGGTGACTGTGGGCTCAGAGGGTGGGGTATTAAGGCAGCCTGTCTGCTGGTGGGTGGGGCTGTGTCCACTCCCAGTTATTTGGTTGGCCTGAGATGTCCCAGCCCTGGCACCTACCCAGATGCCAGGGGCCCACATGGGACTGGGTCCTTGGGCTAAGCTAGAGGGAAGATTCCAGAACAGCTTTTGCCACCACCAGTGTCCACATAGTAAAAGGGGCTCCAAAAATGGGTGCTGCCAGTGTCTTTCTCCAGGGTGAAATGCTGCTGCTTCCTGCCTCTCTGGGAGACTCTCCAAGGTCAGCAGGTGGGTCTGACTCAGGCTCCTTTCAGATTATGGCTCCTTCGCTTTGGGGTCCCAGAGGCTGGGAGATGTTTGTGTGCACCCTTTAGGAGTGACGTCTCTGTTTTTCCCAGCCCTCTGGGTCTCCTGAAAGTATGCCTCCCTGACCTTCACAGCCCAATGTCCTGTATAGTGCAGGACCCCCTGGGCTTGGGAGCCCGACATGGGTTCCAAAGGACCCCTCACTCCTTTGGGAGAACGTCTACAATGTAATTGTCCTCCTGTTTGTGGGTTGCCCACCCAGGGTTATGGGAATTGACTATGTCACATTTAGGTCTCCCCCTACCCATCTCACTGCAGGTCCTTCTTTATATCTTTAGTTGTAGAAGTTCTCTTCTGACAGATGCCATTTTTTTTTTTTTTACAGTGGTCATTATGCAAGTGGCCATAATTTTGAGGTGTGCCCGAGAGAGGATGTGAGCTCAGGGTCTTTCTATTCCCCTGGCCTCCCAACCCGTAGGTTATTGAAAAGTGTAGTCTTAATTTCTAGATGCTTGGGGTTTTCCTAATTATTTAAAAAATATGACTAACTTAGAGGCATTGCCGTCATAGAACATACTCTGTACATTTTCAGTCCTTGGAAATATTTTAGCATTTGTTGGATGGCCCAAACTAGGAACAGCTTAGATTTCCTTCAACAAGTCAATGGCTGAACAAGCTGTCATCCTTACCTACGAAGTGGCTCAAACTACTTCGGTTATCACAGACGTGAGGTGACGTAAACAATAGAAACTGTATTTTCTCACAGTTCTGGAGGCTGGAAAGTCCAAGATCAAGGCTGCAGCAGGGGGTTGATTTCTGGTGAGAGCTCTTTCTGGCTCACTGAGTCCTTACATGGACGAGGGAGAGAGTTTTTTGGTGTCTCCTCTTTTATAAGGACAATGCCAACAGGTTCTGTTAGATCAGGGCTCAACCCTTATGGTCTCATTTAAGCTCAGTCACCTCTGTAAGGCCCTGTCTCCAACATGGTCACTAGGCAGTTAGGGCTTCCACATCTGAATAGCTCTGTGCAAAGCTACTCAGCAACAACGACAAAAATGAACCATGAACTATTGCTGCATGCAGCAGCTTGGATAAATCTCCAGGGAATGGTGCTGCATGAAAAAAAGTCACTCCTAGAGAGTTTTGTTCTGTATAATTCCATGTATATAACATTAAATTTTTTTTTTCTGTTGAAGTGTAGTTGATTTACAATGTTCTGGTAGTTTCAGGTGTACGATAAAGTGGTTCAGATAGATAAATTATTTTTTTTTAATTTTTTTATTTTTGCTTTTTTAGGGCTGCATCCACGGCACATGGAAGTTCCCAGGCAAAGGGTCAAATCTGAGCTACAGACACCAGCCTACACCACAGCCACAGCAACGCAGGATCCGAGTTGTGTCTATGACCTATACCACAGCTCATGGAAACGCTGGATCCTTAACCCACTGAGCTAGGGGTCAAACCCGAATCCTCATGGATCCTAGTCAGGTTCATTAACTGCTGAGCCATGAAGGGAACTCCCTAACACACAGGTATTAATTAAAGTTCTAAATACCTTCTATTTCCCAGTTTTTAAAAAAACAATCACTGTGGACCATTTAGGAAAATAATAGGTAAGGAAAATAAGGAAGCAAAAAGAGCTCATTATCATCCGTCTGCAACCCTTTAGCTGTAACTACTGTTAATCACTCGAGATATTTTTTAAATGACCTTTTATGCTATTCTCTAAAGTTGAAGTTTTATGTTGTTTTGTTTTAAAGATTTGTTATTTTTTAAAGTTTTATGCTGTTTTTTAAAGTTAAAGTCTTATGTTTTTTTTTAAAGTATCTGCAGTGATACTTTAGATAATCCAAAAAGTACAAAGAAGAAAATTATAATGCCATTAGCACTGTTAGCATAGTGTTTTTTTCCTTTTTTAAAGTTTTATCAAAATAGCTGATTTACAAGCTTGCGATAATTTCTGCTGTACGACAAAGTGATTCAATGATACATGTACACACATCCATTCTTTTTCAGATTCTTTTCCCACATAGATGATCACAGAACACTGGGTAGAGGTCCCTGTGCTATACAGCAGGTCCCCGTTGGCCAGTCATTCCAGATACCGCAGTGTTCATATGCCAGTCCCAAAGCCTCAGTCTATCCCTCTTCCTTTGGTAACCACAAGTTTGTTTCCAAAGTCTGCGGAGTCCCTTTCTGTTCTGTAAATAAGTTCATTTGTATCTTTTTTAGGTTCCACATATAAGTGAGAGCATGAAATGTTTCTCTTTCACTGTCTAGTTTCTCTTAGCCTGATAATCTCTAGATCCACCCATATTACTACACAGAGTCATTGTATTTTTGAGTGAGTAATATTCCATTATATGTAGGTATTACATCTTCTTTAGCCATTCCGCTGTTGATGGACATTTAGGTGGTTTTCATATCTTAGCTGTTGCAAATAGTGCTGCAATGAACGCTGGGGTGCATGTATCTTTCTTTTTCTTTTTGTCATTTTAGGTCCACACCTGCAGCATGTAGAGGTTCCCAGGCTATGGGTCTAATCAGAGCTACAGCTACTGGCCTGTGCCAGAGCCACAGCAACGTGGGATCTGAGCTGCATTTGCAACCTACACCACAGCTCACGGCAACACCAGGTCCTTAACCCACTGAGTGAAGCCAGGGATTAAACCTGCAACCTCATGGTTGCTAGTCGGATTTGTTTCCGCTGAGCCATGATGGGAACTCCGCATGTATCTTTCTGAGTTATGGTTTTCTCCAGATAGATGCCCAGGAGTGGGAGTGCTGGATCATATGGTAGTTCTATTTTCAGTTTTTTTGAGAAATCTCCGTATCGTTTTCCAATGTAAATGCACCAATTTACATTCTTACCAACACAGTAAGAGGGTTCCCTTTTCTTCACACCCTCTCCAGCTTTTATTGTTTGTAGGCTTTTTGAAGATGGCCATTTTGACTGGTGTAAGGTGTTACCTCATTGTAGTTTTGATTTCCGTTTCTCTAATAATGAGTGATGTTGAGCATCTTTTCATGTGATTTTTGGCTATCTGTATGTCTTCTTTGGAGAAATGTCTGTTTAGCTCTTCTGCCCATTTTTGATGGGGTTGTTTGTTTTTTCGATATTGAGCTACAGGAGGTGTTTGCATATTTTTGAGATTAATCCCTTGTCAGTCACTTCATTTGCAAATATTTTCTCCCATTCTGTGGGTTGTCTTTTCATTTTCTTTATGGTTTTCTTTGCTGTGCAAAAGCTTTTAAGTTTAATTATATCCAATTTAATTTTTGTTTTTAATTTCATTACTCTAGGAGGTGGATCTGAGAAGATACTACCGCGGTTTATGTCAGAGTGTCCTGCCTATGTTTTCCTCTAAGAGTTGTATAGTATCTGGTCTTGTATTTTGGTCTTTAATCCTTTTTGAGTTTATTTGTGCATATGGTGTTAGTGTTCTAGTTTTATTCTTTTACATGTAGCTGTCCAGTTTTCCCAGCACCATTTAGTGAAGAGACTGTCTTTTCTCCATTGTATATTCTTGCCTCCTTTGTCATGATTAGTTGTCCATAAGTGCATGGGTTTATTTCTGGGCTTTTCTAAATATTTTGTTCTAGTTCTGTGAAAAATGTTGTTGGCAATTTGATAGGGATTGCTTTGAATCTGTAGATTGCCTTAGGTAGTATAGTCATTTTGACAGTATTGATTCTTCCAAACCAAGAGCATGGCATATTTTTCCATCTGTTTGTGTCATCTTTGATTTCTTTCATAAATGTCTTATAGTTTTCAGAGTACAGGTCTTTTGTCTCTTTAGTTAGGTTTATTCCTAAGTATTTCATTCTTTTTAATGTAATGACAAATGGGATTGTTTCCCTAATTTCTCTTTCAGATCTTTCACTAGAAGTATATAGAATGCAATCAGTTTCTGTGTATTTTGTATTATGCAACTTTACTGAAATTATTGATGAGCAATAACAGTTTTCTGGGAGCATCTTTAGGATTTTCTATGTATAGTATGTAATCTGCAAACAGTGATAGGTTTCCTTTTTCTTTCTTTCTTTTTCTTTTTCTTCTTCTTTTTTTTTTTTTTTTTTTTTTTTTTTTTTTTTTTTTTTTTTTTTTTTTTTTTTTTTGCTTTTTAGGGCCACACCTGCAGCACATGGAGATTCCCAGGCTAGGGCTCATATTGGAGCTGGAGCTGCAGCTGCTGGTCTCAGCCACAGCAACACAGGATCCAAGCTGTGTTTGCAACCTACACTGCAGCCCACAGCAACGCCAGATCCTTAACCCACTGAGGGAGGTCAGGGATCAAACCTGTATCCTTGGGGTTCCTAGTTGGGTTCATTAACCACTGAGCCATGAAGGGAACTCCTAATAGTTTTACTTCTTTTCAAATTTGGATTACTTTTGTTTCTTTTTCTTCTACGATTGCCGTGGCTAGGACTTCCAAAACTATGTTGAATAAAAGTGGCAAAAACAGACATCCTTGTCTTGTTCCTGATCTTAGTGGGAATTCTTTGAGTTTTCCACCTTTGAGAATGATATTGGCCACAGATGGAGGCCTAAAAAAAAAAGGAGGGACAGAGAATGATACTAGCTGTGTTTTTTTCTCATATATGGCCTTTATTATGATGAGTGAGGTAGATGCCCTCCCTGCCCTCTTTCTGGAGAGTTCTTATCAGAAATGGGTGTTGGATTTGGTCAGAAAGCTTTCCCTGCATCTATTGATATGATCATATGGTTTTTATTCTTTAATTTTTTAACATGGTGATCACATTGTTTGAATTGCAGGTATTGAAAAATCCCTGCCTAAATCCTGGGATAAATCCCACTTGATCATGGTGTATGATCCTTTTAATAATTACTGGATTTGGTTTGCTAGTATTTTGTGGAGAATTTTTGCATCTATGTTCATTAGTCATATTGGCCTGTAATTTTGTTGTTGTTGTTATGTCTTTGCCTGGTTTTGGTATGATGGTGATGGTGGCTTCATAGTGTGAGTTTGCGAGTGTTCCTTCCTTTGTCATTTTTTAGAAGTGTTTCAGAAGGATAGGTGTTAACTCTTCTCTAAATGTTTGATAGAATTTGCCTCTGAAGTCATCTGGTCCTGTACTTTTGTTTGCTGGAAGTTTTAAATTCACAATTTCAATTTCAATACTTGTGATCGGCCCATTCATCTTTATTTCCTCCTGGTTCAGTCTTTAAAGATTGTATCTTGCTAAGAATTTGTCCATTTCTTCTACATTGTCCATTTTATTGGCATATAGCTGCTTGTAGTAATCTCTTATGACCTTTGTATTTCTGTGAGGTCTGTTGTAACTTCTCCTCTTTTATTTCTAATTCTGTTGATTTGAGCCCCCCCCTTTTTTTTTGCTGATGAGTCTGGCTAAGGGTATATCAACTTTGTTGATCTTTTCAAAGAATTGGCTTTTAGTTTCATTGATCTTCTCTATTGTTTTCTTTGTCTCTATTTATTTCTGCTCTGATCTTTACGATTTCTTTCCTTCTATTTACTTTGGGTTTTGTTTTCTCTTTCTCTAGTTGCCTAAGGTGTAAGGTTAGACTGTTTATTTGAGATTTTCTTTGTTTCCTGAGGTAGGCTTGTATTGCTGTAAACTTTCCTCTTAGAACTGCTCTTGTTGAAAAGAAAACCCTCCTACACTGTTGGTGGGAATGTAAATTGATACAACCACTATGGAAAACAGTATGGAGGTACCTCAGAAAACTAAATGTAGAACTACCATATGACCAACCAATCCTACTCTTGGGCATATATCTGGACATAACTTTCCTTGAAAAAGATACATGCACCCCTATGTTCATTGCAGCACTACTCACAATAGCCAAGATATGGAGACAGCCTAAATGTCCATTGTCAGATGAGTGGATTAATAAGGTGTGGTATATATACACAATGGAATACTACTCAATCATAAAAATAAAAAAAATAATGCTATTTGCAGCAATAATGGATGGAGCTAGAGACCCTCATACTAAATGAAGTAAGTCAGAAAAAGAAAGGCAAAAACCATATGATACCACTTATATCTGGAATCTAATATATGGCGCAAATGAACCTTTCCACAGGAAAGAAACTATGGACTTGGAGAACAGACTTGTGGTTGCCAAGGGGAGAGAGAGGGAGTGGGATAGACTAGGAATTTGCGGTTAATAGTTGCAAACTATTGCCTTTGGAATGAATTAAGCAGTGAGATCCTCCTGTATAGCACAGGGAACTTTATCTAGTCACTTGTGATGGAACATGATGGACGATAATGTGAGAAAAAGAATGTATATATGTTTGACTGAGTCATTTTGCTGTACAGTAGAAATTGACAGAACACTGTAAACCAACCATAATGGAAAACATAAAAATCATTAAAAAAAAAAAGGAGTTCCTGTTGTTGCTCATCGGAAATGAATCCAGCTAGTAACCATGAGGTTTTGGGTTTGATCCCTGGCCTCTCTCAGTGAGTTACGGATCTGGCGTTGTCAGGAGCTGTGGTGTAGGTTGCAGATGTGACTCGCATCCTGCATTGCTGTGGCCAGCAGTTGTAGCTCCAATTTGACCCCTAGCCTGGGAACCTCCATATGCCAAGGGTGTGGCTCCAAGAAGCAAAAAAGAACAAAAAAAAAATTAAAATAAAAAATAAGCCCTAGAAAGTGGAAAAAAAAAAAAGAACTGCTCTTGCTTCATCCTATAGGTTTTGAATCATTATGTCTTTGCTGTCATTTGTCTCTAGGTATTTCTTGATTTCCTCTTTGATTTCTTCAGTGATCCATTGGTTGTTTAGTAGCAGATTGTTTAGTCTCCACATGTTTGTGCTTTTTGAAGCTTTTTTTTCCTTGTTGATCTCTAGTCTCATAATGTTGTCATTGGAAAAGATGCTTGATATGATCAATATTTTTAAGTTTACTGAGGCTTGATTTTTGGCCCAGAATTTGATCTAGCCTAGTGAATGTCCTGTGTGCACTTGAGAAGAATGTGTATTCTGGTGCTTTTGGTTGGAATATTCTATAAATATCTATTAAGTCCATCTGGTCTAATGCATCATTCAAGGGCCTGTGTTTCCTTATTGATTTTCTGTCAAGATTATCTGTCCATTGCTGTAAATTGGGTGTCAAAATCCCCCACTACTATTGTGTTATTGTTGATTTTTCCTTTTATGACTGTTAGCAGTTGCCTTATATTTTGAGGTGTTCCTATGTTGGGTGCATGTATATTTACAATTATTGAAACTTCTTCTTAGGGTGATCCTTTCATCATTATATAATGTCCTTTTTTCTCTTGTAACTGTCTTTATTTTACAGTCTATTTTGTCAGGTGTGAATATTGCTACTCCAGCTTTTCTTTTGATTTCCATTTGCATGGAATATCTTCTTCCATCCTCTCACTTTCAGTTTGCATGTGTCCCTAGAATTGAAGTAGGTCTTTTGTAGACAGCATATATATGGGTCTTGTTTTTGTATCCATTCAGTCAGTCTGTGTTTTCTGGTTGGAGTATCTAGTCCATTTACATTTAAGGTAATTATTGATATGTATGTTCTTATTGCCATTTTGTTAATTGTTTTGGATTTGTTTTTGTTGGTCTTTTTTCTTCCTGTCTTCTCTTGTTCTCCTGTGGTTTGATGATTATCTTTAGTGTTGCGTTTAGATTGCTTTTTCTTTTTCATTCATTCTTTGTTTCTTTCTTTTTTTTTTTAATTAGGACTGCACCCATGGCATATGGACATTCACAGGCTAGGGGTTGAATCGGAGCTTTAGCTGCTTGCCTACACCACAGCCACAGCAATGGATGATCTGAGTTGCACCTGCAAACTATACCACAGCTCACAGCAATGCTGGATCCTTAACCCACTGAGAGAGGCCAGGGATTGAACCCATATCCTCATGGATACTAGTTGGGTTTGTTAACCACTGAGCCACAGTGGGAACTCCCATTCCTTTTTCTTTATTCTGTTCCACATCAGTGATTTCCACCAGTCTGTCTTCCACCTCACTTATTCCTTCTTCTGCCTCCTATATTCCACTATGCGTTCCTTTTAGTGAATTTTTTAATTTCAATTGTTTTGTTTTTCATCTCTGCTTGTTTAATCTTTAAATCCTCTATTCTTTTTTAAACATTTCCTGTCATTTATTGATCTTTGCCTTCAGTTTTGTTTTGTTTTTTTTTTTCCGTGAGATCTAGGATCATCTTTATTATCATTATGCTAAAGCCTTTTTTATGGAGGTTGCTTATCTCCAGTTCTCTGAGCTGCTTTTCTGGGATTTTGTCTTGTTCCTTCATCTAGCTCATATTTCTCTGCCTTTTCATTTTGAATAGCTTTCTCTGTGGTCTCTTTTTTGCAGCTACAGGGTTGTAGCCTCTCTTGTGTCTGGTGTCTGCCCCCTTGTGGGTGAAATTGTCCCTGGGTGTGATTAGGGGCAGCTGGGTGCCAAGGAGGACTCTGGGTAGCCTGTTTGCTGATAGGTGAAGCTGTGTTCCCACCTTGTTTTTTGTTTGGTCTGGCTTCTCAGCCCTGATGGGTGGAGCCAGATTTTTCCAAAGTGGCAGCCTCCAGGGGCGTTCATGCTGATGAATACTCCTGAGACCTCTGCTTCCAATATCCTGTCCCCACAGTGAGCCACAGCTGCCTCCTGCTTTCCCAGAAAAGCCCCCAAGACCAGCTGGTAGGTCTTACCCAGATTTGGAGTCCCTGCTTTGCCCTGGAACCCAGTGCACATGAAACCCTGTATGTACCCTCCAAGAGTGGAGTCTTTCCCCCCCCAGTTCTGTGGAGCTCCTGCACACAAGCCCTGCTGCCCTTCGATGTCAAATGCTCCAGGGTCTCCTTTCCCCGGTACCAGACCCCCAGGCTGGGGAACCTGGTGCGGGGACCCCCAGGCCGGGGAACCTGGTGCAGGATTTAGCCTCACTCCCGTGGGAGAGCCTCTGTGATACAATTTTCCAGTCTGTGGGTTGCCCACCAGGTGGGTATGGGATTGTTTTCATCATGAAAGCCCCCCTCCTGCCATCTTGATGTGCTGGTCCTTGTCTGCAGGTGTAGGCTGTCCTTTTTGGTAGTTTTCGGTCTGTTTTGTGGACGGTTGTTCAGTGGTTGGTTGTAATTTGGGTGTTTTCAGGAGAGGAGGAGAGCTTCAGTCCTTCTGCTCCATCGTATTGTCTCTGAGGCTGTATAACTGTTTTTTGCAAGCGAGCAAAGTCTTTATTACAGGAACGCAAACAGCCCCCAGGACAGCTGAGAGGGGAAGATGAGCCCTCCCACCCATTGACCTATAGGGGTTTTTAGTCCCTTAAAGATGGGGGGCGGGTACTAGCGTGGGCCCCAGAAAGATACAGTTTTCTCCGATTGCCCTGGCCCAGTTACCTGTATTGGTCCTTGTCCAGTAGGGGTCTTAGGGGTGGAAATGCCCTGTAAGCCTCATGGTTTCTTTGCCTTTCTCTTCCCATAAACCGAGTCACAGTGGGTTAGAGATTAATGTCCATCTGGGCGAAGGTACACTCCCCACAGTAAACAAGGCCTGGGGATGTTACTCCCTGGAGCACAAATTTTTAGAAATGGAAGGCAGAATAGTGGTTGCTGGGGATTAGGACTGGAGGGAAGGCCACACGAGGGCTGCTTGTAGTGTTGGAACCGTCGTCATCTTGACTTTGGTGGTGGGAACACGAATCTCTATGAGTGATAACATTGTGAAAGAACTTAAAACACACACACACTGAAATGAGCGTAACTAAAATGGGGAAATGTGAGTAAGCTTGGTGGATGGTATCCAGTGTCAGGCTCCTGACTGTGGAATTATACTACAGTTTTTCAAAATGTTACCGAGGATGGAAACTGGGCTGAGTATATATGGGATGGCTCGAAATGCTTTCTTACAACCATATCTAAACTACAATCATCTCAGTAAACATTTCAATGTAAACAGTATGCGATGTTTGGTTTGCAAATTGTATAGGGATCAAACTTGACAGAATTCTGCTGTCTTTCATACTTTCCCAGGTTTTAAAAATTAAGCAAATATTTGAATATTTTTCTTTCTGTTTTTCTTCCTCCAGTGGGTTTTTTTTTTTTTTTTTCGTAAGGTCTAATTTTGCATTTTCTATTTGTGTCATGCTGTTGATTTGAATTCATTCTCAGTCGTCTCAGGCAGGGATTAGCAAACTCTGGCCCACAGGCCATATGTGGTCCACCATTGGTTTTTGTAAAAGTTTGATGTAACTCAGTCCATTTGTTTACAGATAGTCCATGGCTGCTTTCACAGTATAACAGCTGAGCTGAGAAGTTGGAATAAAAACCCTGTGACCTGTAAAGCGTAAAATATTTACTCTCTGGCTCCTTCCAGAAAAAAGCACGCTGACCCCTGGTCTAAAAGATTAGAAAATAAAAGGCAGTTTTATTTAAAACATACACAATTTGAATGTTTCCAGCAAAAGTGTAAATTAAATATTTAAACATTATAATTTATTTTGCATACTTCTGCTTTTAAACATTCAAAATCATCTCTTGAAATTGAGTCAAATATAAATTATAATTGACATCAAAATTTTATCTAAATTTATTGCAACCTTGCCATTTTTAGTCAATAATATAATTTAGAAGTGTTAAATATTTTGTAAAGAAATGTAATGATTAGCACTTTCCATGTTTGTTGTCAGTATAAAGAATCAGTACTGGGCTTCATCTCTGTTACGTATGGTCTTATGTATATAGAAACCGAAGAGTGATAATAACTGTTTGTTATCAGAAGGGCTTCCTCTGTCGCCACGTGCAAAGCATTGTGAGCCCCGCACTGACTCACGTGCACATGAAGAACCACGAGTCGAAATAGCAGGAAAAGTGAGAAACGGGAAACTCGACCCTGGGAAGCCGCACCGCGTTATATAAGAATCTGTTTTATCAATGGTATCTGAGAGGAGGCTTTACTCATTAAATATTTTACTCTTTTTTGCCCGGTGTTCCCACCACTCAAGCCCTCCCTGCCCTCCAAGGTGGGAACTGTCTCCCATGCTCACTCACCCCACAACCTTATGGCCTCATAAACAATGCTTTTGCCTTCGGGAAACAGGAACCTTATGGCCTCAGAAGCAATGCTTTTGCCTTCGGGAAAAGCGGGTCCCTGGGGCCCAGCTGGTGTGAGTCGTAAGAGAGGGTGTGAGCGGCTGTGACACTGAGACAGAGGGGGCTGATGTGTGTGTCCAGGTCACAGGCCCTTCTCACCGAGTCTAGTGATGACATAGACAGAGTCAGACTTCAGGAGAAAGACCCTCACCTTGGCTGTGGGGCTTTTAACTTGCACCATTTTGCAGGCCCTGGCTGCTTCCGTGGAATCCACGGGGGCCAGGCTGTACCGGCCGCGGCATGTGCAGCCGGCTGGGGCTCCAGCCCTTTGCTGCCAGCTGAGCTGCCATGCCTGGGAGCCGCGGGGGCTGGGGTCCATGCCTGGCTGGTTCCAGGACTGATGCTTTCAGCTCCCCCACGGGCCACAGCTGGTATCCAAGGAGCTTTAAGGGAGGCTGACTCCTTTTCTGGGACGTCAGTCTGAGGGGAATCGGTCCCGGACACCTTAAGGCTGACCTGTCAGGCGCGACAGCCCCTGGGGAGAGTGAGAGAAGCACCACTTCCAGGGACGTTTGGGGCTTGTTCGAAGCCACTCACCCGGCAGCACAGTCTTGTGATTCTCTCTCCTTGGATCTGGCCAGGTGGCGGGTGTGGGTGGCCAGTGCTGTGTCCAAGCAAGGCTGGGGCGGTGTGTGCCGTGTGGCTCCAAGAAGCAGTGGGGAGCAGGGTGCTGGGGTGTATGCGGGGTGATTGTCACATGCGCCAGCGGGGAAAGGGAGATGACAGATGGGGAAATGGGGGGGGACAGTGTGCAGAGGTTGTGTCCAAGGATTTGGGGGGGAGGGGGTTCTGGAGGAGGCGAACAGCAAGTCGTGGGGTCAAGGGGGTGACATTTGCCAAGCTGATGACACCAGAGCACGGGTGTAACGTGGGAGTGAAAATCCCAATCTCACAATCACGGAGTTGTTGGAGGGGAGACAGCTGGGAGACAGCTTCAAGGCCTGAGTGGGGAGTGGAGCTGACCGCACCCAGGGGCTGGGGGATGCAGGCGGCCGGCAGAGAGGGTATGAGAGCAGCTAGGGCGTGGCAAGGAGGAGGCCAGAGATAACACGCTCCCTGTTTTCCGCAGTGGGGGCGCGTCCTCAGAGGGTGTGTCCTGGGGGCGGGTCCTCAGGGGGAACCAGATGGTGAAGGGAGGTCGGGAGAAGAGAGATGGCAAAAGGGGGCTTGTGCTAACAACTAGCCTGAGGGCCAGGGAGGTTTCTAGAACATGAGAATGGGAGGGGGAGCGAAGGGCATGCTGAGGGCCAGAAGGGCAAGATGGCACCAGAGGAAGGTGGAATTAATACAGTGGTTCGCAAGTTCCTGTCATGGCTCAGTGGTTAACGAATATGACTAAGAACCATAAGGTTGCGGGTTCGATCCTTGGCCTTGCTCAGTGGATTAAGGATCTGGCGTTGCTGTGAGCTGTGGTGTAGGTTGCAGACGTGGCTCGGATCCCGCGTTGCTGTGGCTGTGGCAAAGGCCGGCAGCTATAGCTCCTGTTAGCCTGGGAACCTCCATATGCTGCGGGTGCGGCCCTAGATAAAGCAAAAAGACAAAAAGAAAAAAAAACACAGTGGTTTGGGCAGAGGGTGGTCATTTGGCTGAGTGGGGTGGGGGTGGGGATGCGGGTTGCAGAGTTTGGGGCTGCCTGTGGGCCCCTGCAGGTGTAGGCGAGGGGCTGGGACGGGAAACACGTGGGTGTCCCTGAGTGATGGAAGCCTTGCAGATGGGGCCTGCAGTTGCGCCCAGATGTTGGGGAGGCTGGTGGGAAACCCCTGCCCTCTGGAGAATGCGTTGAAGGGCAGGTGCCGCTCCGTCTCAAGTTCCAGGAGGCGTAAGTGATGTTGGAACTGGAGAGAAATGCTCAACAGAAAGCGAGAGGAATTCGGGTTGGGCTGTGGAGTCCTTGAGAGCTTCATCTGTTAGTAGAATCTGCCCTCGCAGCCCCACGTTAATCTCCCTGAAACTCGACATAGGAACATGAGTGGTTCCCAGCTGCTCACAAGTTCAGAGTCCTAGCAAGCAAGACCCTTAGTCCCAGGCCCCCGAAGGCCTTTCAGAATCTGGCTTTTAGGGCTCCTTGCTCTGACACCTCCTTTCTTGCCGGCCACTCAAGCATCACATCTTGGCTTTTCTTTCTGAAACGTTAGCCAGTAAAAACCTACCCAGCCACATAACCTGTTTGAAGTGACAGGGAGATTAGAGATTAGCTGGTAAGGTCCAGTCTCCTGCCTTCTTCCCGTTTTCGAAGTGAGGAAGCTGAGGCCCATGGAGAAGCAGTGACTGACGCAGCTGGAATCAGTGGCTCCCGGTTTGCTGCCCTGCCCTCGGGCACCATCCAGAAGCGACTCGGAGGCGCCATCACCTGGTCATTAGCAGGGCTGCAGGGGAGATGAACAGAGACCCCCTCCCAGCTGCTCGGGAATCGGGTTAGAGGCCTCCCAGAAGCCGAAGGGCGTTTGGGGAACCGCAGTGAAGGCGAACAGCGCTGCAGGCAGACGTGGCTGAATCGCAAGGCTTCATTCTGTTAACTCAACGACCTCCTTGAAAAATGCCTTCCTGACCCTTGGCCTCTCCGAGGCTCTCACATCACCCTCTTCACTTTCCGCGGCTTTCATCTCTGTCTGTGCTGGTCTTGGCTGTCTTGTCACTTGATTGGCTCCCCTGAATATAAGCCCGCCAGGGGGAGGAGCCTTGCCCCGGCTGCGAACAGGAGCCTGGCCAATAGGACACTCTCCTTGTTTGTCAAATAGATGAAGGTCCGTTTACTCCACAGCCACTAACAGATGCGGGAGATTTTGCTGCTGTGCAGGGTGTGTGAACCATAGTCGATGGGTCTGCATTATTACAGACCCACCGGGCTCAAGATCCATCTGAATGGATGAAAATTCCAAATTTCAGAGGAATAGTGGTTTATGACTTCCAAGACCTTTCAGTTTATCACCCAGAACTTTAGTTCCACTTTAATAATTCGATACGAGAATACTTTGTTTTTGAGAGCTCTTGTATCAAGGCGTTGTGCTTATGCACAAACCGCCTGTTGGCATCGGCCTATTGTGGAAGGAAACCATGGAGGGTGGCGTGTGGGACGCTGGGAGGACGTGGTCGCAGGCCGCTCAGGGCACGTGGCCCCGTGGGGAATGAAGGCTCAGTGAGGTCACGACTTCTGGTTAGTTTACATAAAATGTCTGTATTCTAAGGTCATTCTGAACCAAATATGTTATCTTTTTTTGTGAGGTGTATCTTTTTAGGGCCACACCTGTGGCATGTGGAGGTTCCCAGGCTAGGGTTCAGATCAGAGCTGCAGCTGCCGGCCTACGTCACAGCCACAGCAACTGCGGGATCCGAGCCGGGAGCCACAGCAACTGCGGGATCCGAGCCGCGTCTGCGACCTACACCACAGCTCACAGCAACACCAGATCCTTAACCCACTGAGCGAGGCCAGGGATTGAACCTGCGTCCTCATGGATACTAGTCAGGTACATTTCCACTGAGCCATAACGGGAACTCCCAAATATGTTATCCTGCGGGCTGCTTTGGACCACACAAGCCACTAATAAAAACAAACACCTTAGGTGTACAGACTTGGATTAATCGTAATCCTTGATTCACAGCATATTTTCATCATTGAGGCATGCATAATACTCGTTCCATTCATTCATTTCAGGCTACCAGTTTGCAGCCACTGGGATATACATGGCGCTACTTAAAGGGAGTGCCAAGTGGGTAAGCAGCGTCCCTGCAGTCACTGTTGATGGGACTAACTCAGCCAGTCTTTTCTCAGCGGTGACATGGGGCCGAGGCTGTGGTGCAGGCTCTGGAGGGGGACTGCCTGGGTGTGTATGTGGGTTACATGCTTGAACATGAGCAAGTTACTTCATCTCTCTGGGCCTCGTTGTTCTCACCGTCCAGTCGGGTTATTCATGGTGAGGCCGTTGCTAACACTGATGGAGACAGTGCGCGTGGAAATAGCACTTACAACACGCAAAAAGTCTTCTGCTGGGGAGAGGCGGGCCTGTCTGCCGCTCTGTGGTGATGTATGAGTTTGCGATGAGAACCAGTGAGACTCAGGATAGACCTGGAAGCAGAAAATGCCTTTCGGGCTCCAGCTGGGTCACAACCTGTGTGACCCGGCAGCGTGGTAGATCGCGCTGAAACGTTACAGAGAACACAGGTTTGCCTCCAGAATCATTTTCTCTCACCCAGTGCTGCCTTCTCCAGCTTTCGGCCAGCACTTTCCCTTGACCTGTGTACACAGCTGGAACCAGTGGTTCTCAGACTTGATTGTGGGTGAGAATGACCTAGAGGGCTTGTGCGAACACAGGCCGGCAGCCCCCACTCTGTTTCAGATTCAGGAGGTTGGAGGGCGTGGGCTGAGAATCTGTATTCCTAACGGGCTCCCTGGTGCTGATGCTGGCCTGGGGACCACACTTTGAGAGCCATTAGTCTAAGCAATGAACTGTGATTGGGCAAGGGTCAGTCAGGGGAGGCTTCCTGGAGGCGAAGGGCCTTTGAGGTGAGCCTCATTTGTCAGACGGAGAAGAGAGAGCAGAAGGAACAGAGACACAGAGGTGGGGTGGCCGGTGTGTGCTGGGACAGGCCTGTGGAGAAGACGCTGACAGGTCCCCAGCCACTAGAGTGGCGGGACTTCGAGGGCCAGGTGAGAATCAGGCTGCACTCTGGCATCCTGTCTAAGTAAGGGATGGTTTGGAACCTGGGAGAGACATGACCAGAACTGGCAGCAGCGTGGAGGGGTTTAGGGACAGTCTGGGTAAGAGGACAGGGTAGCTGTAGTGGAAACAGCCTGGTCCCTCTGCCCAGGTGAACCTCACCCTCCTTTAAAATCTGGAAGATTTCTTCCTTGATGCTAGTTTCAAACCAGGGGTTGAGACCCACAGTTGTAACGGCATGAGATGAAGCACTGGGTGCGACCAGCATAAAAGAATGAATAAAGAGAATAGAATTTTTAAAAATCAAGAGTTCTTTGCACACACGGGGTATTGCTTCAACAAACCTGTTTCAGGTGTGTGCATGGTTTGTGGTTTACAGTCAAAAAGTTATGTGAAGTTCGTATGTGCACAGCACGTTAAGGATCCGGCGTTACCATGAGCTGTGGTGTAGGTCACAGATGTGGCTCAGATCCCACGTTGCTGTGGCTGTGGTGTAGGCTGGCAGCTGCAGCTCCGATTTGACCCCTAGCCTGGGAACTTCCATAGGCTGCAGGTGCGGCCCTAAAAAGACAAAATAAAAATAAAATAACCTTCTTCTCTTGAAAGTGAACTTTTCATGTCTAAGAAATTGCTTTTAAACCTCTAGGGCAAAAGGGAAAAAAAAGATGGCAAAGTTTTAAAAATAACACGGGAAAAAGCCCATGTCACTTTTGTCTTCTTTCCTTCAATTGATTGAATGGCACCTAGGCCAAGTTTGCACTTCAGGATGGCCACACACACACCCCTTGGGCATCCCACAGCTGCATGGCGGATGGCAGCATCTTTTTTATGCTACATATGCATATAACATCAACGACCACATCTTGTTTCCTCTCATCTACCTTGATTGAGGCAGAAAAAGGATCAACAGTAACCGCTGTTGTGAATATCCATCCAAAATGGTAATTATTGCATCATTATATTCGCTCTTTTACTTGTCATGTACCATTAGAAGGTAACAAGATCATTGTCAGTCAAAGATTGTGGAGATAATTAGAGCATCTATAGGTTAGCAGGAAATCAAATTGGTGCTGGTACCCATCAATGCTGGGAGCAGAATGTAATTAGAAGGAAAATATGCAAAGGTTGAGAGGAATAAAGCCCCAGGGATTAAATACCGTGACTGATTTGAGAGTAACTTCCCCGGCTCACATTGCAGATGGCGGCCTGGAAATAGGTGTGCGAGAGAAAGCAGGGCTGGCCGGCCGCCTGAAGCAGCAAATTCAGGGCGCTGCTGATAGTCAGTGTTTGCAAGGTCCTGAGAATTGCCTGATTTGGAAAAGCAGTGTTTAGCACGTTTTCTAACCTACTAGTTTTTCTCCAAATTATTTTCTCCAGTCTGGGAGCCAGGCGTGAGCATAAAAACAGGGCTGGGTGAAGTGGGCTTCTGTTCCAAGCCGGGCATCAGCTTCCAAAAGCCTTCGAGCCAGGAGTACCCCGTGTCCTGACACCCCCTGCGGAGCTGCAGGTGTCCTCGGCACAGACACGCGAGCCCCCACTCCCATTTCTAATTCTCCAGTGGCAACCACCCACATCCCGCTAAGCTGGGCTGCTTTGGTATTTCCCGGTGAAGACACAAATGCACACCCAAAGGGCAGTGTCGTCATGGTGACACCAGAAAACAACACTTTCTACATCTCGACAAAACAGATTTTAGAGGATGAGGGAGAGGTCTGCAAGCAGATGAGGGGAGACAAGAACGAAATACCTGGAAGGTCAGAAGTCACATACCACGGACAGAGTCTACAGTTCGCCACGCAAAGAACAGGCCAGCACAGGCTGTCGGCTAAGGCCCTCGATCAGATCTGTCATCAACACAGGGGAAGCACGCGCCGAGTTTTGAAGGAGGCCCGGGACTCACAGGGCGCTGGCTGGCTGCAGAATCCAGCAGTACCTCCCCACAAACTACAGGACTTGGCTTAGCACATACAAAACAAAGAAACACAGCCACACCTGATCATGCAGAGTGCGCATGTTTACAGATTAGCGAGGGCGGCCAGCCTTCTGTCCTCACTCCAGGGTGCAAGGTGTTGCTCCTCCAGGGCCCGGTCCTGCAAGTGGGGCTTCTTGCCCAAGGTAAGGATGGCCATCCCACACAAACAAGCAGCTGGAAGCTTGGTTCACATTTTTTAATAACATGGCACAGTTTACATAACACAAGAAGGCTCCGCCGATGAGAACATGCTGAAGACTCAGTCGCTTCACGTTTCTTTTCACATAGGATCTAGAAAGGACTTTATTACATACAGGAGAAACAGCAAAAAGGTCTGTATAGAACAATCTCTTTACAATACTGAAAGCTACCACTACGGTTCCAGTGTACATATTCCTTGGATTTTTTTTTCCTTTTTAGTTGTCTTTAAAAAAAAAAACACCGCACAACATCTGGAATTCACAAAATCTGAAGCTCACAACTAAACCTTCGTTGACTACTAAAATAGATCTCTCTGCTTATTAGAAACAATGGTCTGTAATTAACTTTTTTTTGCTTTTTTTTTTGCAAAAACAGGGTAACAACGTCAGATAGCACTTTAATATACTAGAAGACCAAATGGAACTAATTTTATTTCATACATATATTTTACAGTCCAGTAGACAAGATATATTGTATTTCTCTGCTAGTAAAGTCATATTCTCTCCAAATATGTAGACAAGAGGCTGAATGTATTATAAAAGTATCATGAAGAGACATTAAGATTGATGCAAACTCAAAAACACACGCACACACAAGACCGTCTCTGCCACCTTTCACCCTCTGGAACCCTCCCTGGCCCCAACCAGGCTGACCTGTTTTCGGCTCCTCCCAGACTTGATTACCGACGGGAATTTGATGAGTCTCACTAGGAAATGTGCCCCTAACTTCATCAGTTATCGAATACGGTGAAAACATATCCATCATCTGAGAAAACGCGAAGCTTTCTTTCAGGATCTGTTTGGGTGTCACTGAATCTTGTTACAAAATGAAGAGGTGTGTACAGCTAGGAAACACACTGAAAAAAACGCATGGCTCCCACATGAGGTGTGTGTGAAATCACGTGACTGATGGTGAGGAGATGCTGGCGACCTGTTTGTGTCCCCTGATTTTGGCATCTGACAACTCCCGTCCTCCCTGACACTGGCCGTTCACGGCCTCGGTTACCTTTTCAGAGCTGCGCGCTCTCCTCCCCAAAGGCCCACAAGCAGCAACTTCAGAGGCAAAGTTTCAGCCTGGGGTCTGATTTGCAAAAACCGGGTGCTTCTCCGTTTGAAAACAAAACAAGCAAGGAAAACAGTCATATCACGTAAGTGCTTGTTCAGGGAAAATATGACCTTAAGTATGTTGTAAATGGACTTGAAAAGGCTCCTTTGAGTTAGGCGGGCTTTTGTGAAAAGCCCTAACATTCATTGCATAGTTGAAGGGTTTAGCTGTCTAGAACAATACACGGGAACACAGCCGTCGCCGACTCTGCTCACTGATATTAAGTCTGCAAATAGCACATTTTAAGAAGTATTAATGTATTGTTACTTAATCTTTATCTATTTACATCTGTACAAAGTAAAGCTTTCGTCTTACCCTTTTGCATATATGAACCATTAGCTCATGAAGCAATCTTTTTTTTTTTTTTTTTAACATAACTATGTACATGGCCTTCCCTTCTCATCGGAAAGAGCTTTGCACGGTGGATTGTGTGGATTGCTGTTCCCCCCCCCCCAGTTATCACCACATCGGTGTGTGTTGTCATCTCTGTTTTGGTTCAAATCAAAAGTTTTATACCAGAAACCCAAAGAGTGGGGAGACGTGAGAACATAGGACTTGGCTAAAAGATCTGAAAAATTTCAACATAGAATATACAAAAACATTTCAAAATCTGCACTGAGTCTATACAATTTTTACAAGGGGACGGGCTGGGGGCTCCCCCCAGAGTCTGAGTTGGAGACGCGGGGCTTCTCTTGCGCGTTCTCGGGTCTGGCGCTGCGTCGCCGCGGTTGTGGCTCACCTCCGTGTCCTGCTAGCTCCTTACCGGGCTTCGATGTCCTTCAGCGTGTGGGAGGGAGGCCGCTCCCTGATCTCTGCGGACAGAGGCGTAGTCCTTCTGGGGGACACGGGGCGGCCCCCCAGCGTGGAGATGAGCGGGGGAGGCGCGCTCAGCGCCGCCGTGGGGGGCGTCTTGTTGAGCAGTCCGTTCTGGTGGCCCGCCGTGGGGCTGATCCGGGGGTAGTGCATGCTGGGCAGCCCCGGCGTGATGAGGCCGGGGTGGGGCAGGTGTCCGTCCAGGGAGGCGGGGTGCACGGGGTGGAGCCGCGGGTGCTCGTAGTCCTCGCGGAGCATGTGCAGGCGCTCGCGCTCCTCCAGGTGGGCCCCGCGCTCGTGCTCCCGCCGCGGGTCCACGGACAGAGGGTGGTGGTGGTGGTGGTGGTGGTGGTGGTTGTAGTCGTGGGGCTCCCGGTCCCTGAAGGAGCGGTCGGCCTCGTAGAGCCGGGGGGTCGAGAGCCGGTGCAGAGGGTCGTTCCTCAGCAGGAAGTCCCTGCCCAGCGGGTCTCTCCGGTGAATGTCAAGTTCCCGGTAGGGATCCCTCAAGGGGTCCCGGATGGGGTCCCAGTGGAAGGAAGGGTACGGGAAGCGCTCTCCGCCCGGGATGGGGCTGATGCCCATGAAGGGCGTCATCATGCGAGTCCTGTCCAGGCTGCTGATGCTGTTCATGGGGTGGATCCCCGTCACGCCCACGGTCATGGGCATGGAGGCCAAGGGCCCCGGGTGCACGCTGGCCGAGGAGCTGGGCGGCGGCGGCTCCGAGGACCGGTGGGTCTGCGGGGCCTCGGGGGGCAGGTCGTGGTCTTCCTTGCGCTCCTCCTTCACCTTGACCTCGGCGCTCTTCTTGGGGTTCTCGTAGGCCGGCTCACCCTTGCGCGGCTCGGCCTCGCGGCTGGCGGCGCTGCCTGGCCTGGCGCTGTCGGCGGCGGGTGCCCGAGCGTAGGGCGACGGCACCCGGGCCAGCTGCTTGGCCTCCTCGCCCGCCGAGCGGCCCTCGTGGCCGTGGCCGTGGCCGTCCTTCTCCGGCAGGGGGCCCTCCTTCGCCTTGTGCTCGTCGGCGCCCGGGTCCTTGCGGGATTCCGAGTGGTCTCGCTCCCTGTCTTTGGATTTGTCTTTCTCTCGAGCCTCGGTGCTCAGGTGGCCCCTGATCTGTTCGGTGGAGCTGCGGCTGTGCCCCAGGGTGCTCACCTGGAGGACAGGTGCTGGTGAAGGGTGGCTGGGGTGTCTCTTCTCGACGCTTTCCCTGAGGGGCAGATGGGGACACAAGGAAGTAAATGAGGCGGCTGCCGGCCGGGCCGGGGCTGCCGATGAGATGGCGTGAAGAGGTCGGGCTGGGCTCCGGCTCCCTCGGTCACCAGGCAGCCGGCGTGCCCTTCGCGGCCCGACCAACCACCCTGGCCTGACTCACCTAGCTCTCCCAGGAAGCTCTAGGGGGTGAAGTGCTAGGGATGAGGGGGTGGGAGAGCCCCAGGGGAGCAACGCTCTCTGCGGGTAAGAGGCGCTGTGCCTGAATCAAGACCAGGGAGCAAGAGTTTGCAGAAACCTGAGAACCCCCGACATGGTCAAGACGTCAGCGACAGGGCAACACGATTCATCTGTCTAGGTTCTCGGAACCGTTTAGTGCCAAGAATGAAGTTTTAAGAGCCCCAAACCTTCCTTTTACCATTGCAATTCAGAGCCAGCGGGAGGAGAATGTAACGAGGACACTGAGAGCATCTCTCTCCTGACGTTCGGACAGAGGACCGACCGGTTTTGGAGTAAAGGCGGCAGGTACAACAACCTCCAAGATGCTGCACTGAGGGGGGGATGGGCTGAAAGGAGAGCAGGGTTTCAGGACGTCGGGGTGGAGAAAAGCACCTTTGCATGAGGAAGGATAAGAAAGCCACAATCTGCTGAACGGCTTCAGGAAAGCCAGCAGGAAAAGTGGGTCCAGAGACACAAAACCCCCTTGGGGCAAAGAGAACAAGTTTCATTTGTGAAGGGAAACAGGGAATTAGAATTTGAGAAGCCCGTCTTTGATGGAGGGCTTAAGAGTGCGGGGCACAAAATGCCAAGGAACAGAGGACAATAAGGGAAAAGAGGTGAGACCAGAAATCAGGCACATCTTAGGGACGCCCAAGAGGCTTGGCAAAGGTGAGAAGGGAAGCAGGGCGTCTCGGTGGCTCAGAAGGTGGGGGGACCTAGGGAGAGAATTAAGGAGGTTCCCCCTACAAGTTTTATTTCTAGCCAACTAGCAAAGACTAAGAAGAACATCTTTAAAATATAAGAATAGAGAAGAGTGTATTTTACTAAGTTTCCTGACATGCATCCAAAAGGCCACTTTGACTCCATCAAGAAAAACGGGGACAGGTGCACTGCCGGACCTGTATTCTCTTTACTGGCTGGGCCATCCTCTAAGAGCTCCTGGAGGAGGGGACCCCCAGCTCGGACGCACCTCACTCTGGTACTCTGCGGCTCGGAGCTGTGTGTCATCAACGGTCCTCCCACAGCTAAGAGATTTTTACCATGCTGTCCTGAAGGAAAAATTTGTTTTCCTTTTCTAAGAAAGAAATCAGCACGATGGCCTATAATGGATATTTATTAATCTGCTGCATTTACAGCCTGCAAAGTTGATTTATGTCACTAGGACACACATATATACACACAAACACACAATACACGCGGTAAACAAACACTAAAGCTTTGGATCATAGTGAGACTTAAGTACCAAGAGGAAAGTGTTATTAGGTGTTTCCTGCCAAGCATAGCTTGTGTATTGCTTGCTAGTTGATTCAAAATGAAAATAGCCTAAAGAAAGGGGGGAAAGGGGGATACACTTTGTCAGGAATGCTTATGACATTGTTCAGAAAAAAAATACTGTAAGACGTTTTCCTCTTTAAGGCTACTTCTCTTTTAGGCATGGGGTTACCACGAACAGGGATTAAAAAATGGTTAGTAAACTGAACTATCCACTGGCAAAACGGAACCCCAACCCCAACTGCTTGGTGACAGACGCTTCCCTAAATCTGGGTTAGCACAATTTTTATCAGTCATCTGTGAGCCCAGGATTGGAGTTGGAACAAAATTTGAGAAAATATGATGAGACAATGCAAACATGGCTTTCTAAAAGAAAACAAAAAAGAGAAAGAGCGGAAAAACCTATGGATGAGTCAATGGACTGCACGAACTTGAAAGCAAATATGGTGTTGATTCATGCTGTGTGTGTCTGGTCTGGGCTCCAACTCCCTGCCTTCTCGAGAAAGGTCTATGCTTGGAGACACTACGGCTCACGGGGACACGGGGGTCTCTGCGTGTGGAGCTGCTTCTGAGTCAGGACCCGCTCGCTCTGTATTGCACAGAGAGCTGCGATACTGGCTTGTTGTCACGAGGCGCTGCGGGGCAGGGCGGGCGCTGGGGGTGTGGGAGGGGGCGGGGCATGGGGGCGGTGCCTCGGCTGCGTGGGCGGGGCCGGGGGCGGGGCGAGGCTACCGCTGAAGCTGGAGGCTGGGCGGGGAGGGCGGGTGGCCGGTCCTTGGCACGGGGCGGGCTCCCCCACTGGGACCCGAGAGCGGGTTCTTTGCGTACCTTTCTTTGTCATCTTTACTAACAGATGAGTCTCGTTTATCTACATCTCTATCTCTGTCATGAGCTGCAGCGGGCGCGCTACGCTCCAGCTCCCCTGGCTTCAGCCAGGGCGGAGGGGTCGGGAACGACGGTGGCGTTCGGTGCAGCCGGTTCCAGGGCTCGTGAGGATTGCTAAAGTTCTGCACACTGGGGCCATCCTTGTGGCCGAACATTGAGTTGGGTGCTGAAATGGTGAAGTGGAGAACAAAAAGGTTTAAGAGAAATTATATAATCTGCTGTAATGAAGGTACTTACCAAAAAACTTTTAACAGCACTCAGAGTTAAAATGAATACATATTATTGGGAGCTGGAAAAGGAAAGGAGATTAACACATTCATTAGAGGAACTCGTCCTACACTAGAGAGGTAAGCTCACAGCTTTTTTTTTTTTTAACCGAAAAGGCAAAGGGGCGAGAGGGAGGGGAGATTAAAAAGGAAAGGGACCCAACAGGTGTCAAAATGCCTAAGCACGTCTATCTGGTGCATGCATAAGTCCCAAGCATGCAGGAGGGTATATATTTGGATGCTGTGACTTAGGTTAATAATGCTCAGTTCAGAGTAGAATTTGTGGTTGTCCTCTGCCCACCGTGACTGCTGCCCTGGCCACAACCTTAACAACCAGAGTGTCAGCAGGGGCCAGACCGCGCTGTGATCTAAGCAGACACATGGGGGCTCCACCCTCGATGGAACTGTCATGGTTGCTTCCAGCTGCATTTTAAGTCTTACAAGGAGGGCATAGGGTATGGATGCTCCCAAGGAAAACAAGCTGATACTCAGTAACTAAAGGATGTTTAGAACAGAACCCGGAGTTGTGACTTCCTACTTTTGACAGACCACCTTAGTGGTAGAAAATTACACTGTTTTCCTGAATTACGCAGCACGAAGTCTTGCCGACTCTGGCCTGTCCTGAGCCTGGTATCGTGTTCCTATTTTTCAGTGCGTTTTCTCAATCCCACTAAAGGCGGGTGGCATTTAACAGTTGTCTTCCAGGCACGGGAGCTGTGGCTAAAGTCTGGGATAGCAGAGCTGGAATGTGGATGAGACTGTGCGCTTCAGCACCCCCTTAGGAGTCCCACGGACCACGTTGCCTTCCCTGACCCTCGGGAATGTGGATTCACAGTGGGCCTGCCTGAAAACGTTGGTTCAGACCAAACTCCATGGAGGAGGCCTGCTTTTGCAATGACATAGCTTAGATTCATCTCCCAGGAGCATGGTTCCCTTTTATCTAGAAAGGTCTTGAGCCACAGACAGATCAGAGGAGAGCAGCAGTTAAAGGCAGATGTTAAAAAGGGAGAGGTACTCACTAACTGAAGGATTGCCAAGTCCCCCGAAGGCATTGCCACCGACTGCTGCCAGGCCCGTGAACGTGGACGGCCGGTTAAAAGGCTCTGCAAACAAGGAGGCGGAGGAGGACGGGGCTGCAGGACTCTGTCCAGCGAGGAAGCTAAGAGCTTCCTGGGGGCTGGGAGAGCGATGGGGGCTCTTCTGCCCCGCCTGACTTCCGCCCGCTTACGGAAAGGGTCTTCGGCACACTTGGACTTGGGCATCGGGTCAGCAAAATACCTAGAAGAGCTTTTCCAGAACTCTGCATTTTGCCCCATCTCTCTTTTGCCAGGTGCGGAACACCACTCAAGCCACAGTGTGCTCAGATGCCTTCCTGTCTCTCCTCTGAACGTGCCCTGCAGGCCTCACCAAACAAAAGTAAGAGGCCAGCTTCAAACAAATCCCCGCCACCTCATTTTTTTAAAGGGCTACACCCAAGGCAGATGGAAGTGCCCAGGTCTAGGGGTCGAATCAGGGCTGCAGCTGTGGCTTGCACCACAGCCACAGCAACGCAGGATCCAAGCCACGTCTGTGACCCACAGCACAGCTCACGGTAAGGCCGGGTCCTTAACCCACTGAGTGAGGCTGGGGATTGAACCCACGTCCTCAGGGATACTAGCCGGGTTCGTTATGCTGAGCCACAATGGGAACTCCCTCCAACTAATCTCTTAATGAAATTCAGAGGGCACCGTATCCCGATGCCCTGTCGCTGGGCTGACCCTTGCCTGCACCTGCTCATGACTTGCAAGAAATCAAATAAAGGCCACAAATAAGGCACTTTTGCTATGAAAAGACATAAATGTGAAGTGGTTAAATAAGGACGCCATCTCTTCATAACCTCATCTTGCCTGTCTTTCCACCTCCAGGGTGCCCGCCTGTGGGCAAGAGTTTGCCCTCTTCTCCGCCAGGCAGGAAGAGGCTGCGCCCCTGAGGTTCGCCCACCGCACCCCAGCAACCCGACCCAGAACCGCTACTGCACACGGATCTGCCTGAATGTGGCGGAGGAGGTGCTGACCTCCCAGAGATGGCCGGCGCGGAGCCAGACTTCCGCAGACCCCCCTCCGGTCTCCCCAAGCAGTGAGTGGGGTGCCTGGGACTGCGGCCCACTTGTCAGGAAGTGTGGCAGGAACGCAGCCAGCAAAGGTTTTGTGACACACACGTCGGTGCCCGTGGCTGACGGGCAGCTTACCTAGGTGAGCAGCAGGGTTGAGGAAGTTGCTGTGATGAGGCGGCGGCCCAAAAGGGGTCCCCGTGGGGTGTGCAGCACCTGTCGGGTCAAATATACTGAAATCAGTTTCACAGAAAGCCAGCTTCCACAATGCCACCGGCTCCTGTCACCAGGAGCCAAAATGTTCAGGTAAGAGCAAGACTGATGTCCACCCTGCAAAACCCGGAGAAACAGAAATATGCTTTATCGGGAGGCAGGAAAATACATCCCCCCTCCCCACCGGGCTGGCCCCCACCAAAGAGACGGATTTATTCTTAAAAACTACCAGTGGGGCAGCTAACTCTGAAATGCTGGGTTAAAGATGTCACACAAGGTTCTTTCCCAAGGACTTGGAGCTGTGACTGTGTTCCCTCATTCTCTAAGATGGACAACTGGCCCTGAGATCCTTTCTTCAGATCCTGACTTTGAGAAGCACTTGGTCGGGGCAGAGGGTGGTCATTGGGAAGCTGCGGATCTGGGCTGCACAGCTGGGGCCTGTGCAGAATCTCTTTTCCTCAGAATGTGTCACGGCCCCACACTGAAGGGTATTTATAAAGCCTGGCTCTGTGAAACTCGCTCCGAGTTCCGTCAGGCTGTAGGAGATGAGGTGCTCCAACATCTCTCAATCCCCATTGCCAGAAAAAGCTGGCTTATTCACTTGCTTTTGGATGCCAATGGTCCTAGAATCGACTGTTTTTACTTTGTCCACCAGGGAGCTCAGGTCTAACTTAGTGCTCTTCTTTCCTTTGGTTTTCCTTTACCCACCTTTCCTCCTCTACTTTCTATCTCGCTTTGAACTTGAACAATATATATTTCCTTAGGATGCCTCAAATCCTTTCCTTGAAGGGAGAGAGAATGTGCACATGCGAATGCTTGTGGATATGCAGCTGAGAGCGGAGGAGGCTCGGATCCAGGCAAGAGCTAGGCCAAGGTCATCTGAAGAAGCCCCTTGGCTTATTTCAGGCCCTAGTGCCCAGAAGCAGGATGAACGGGGCTGAATTTAACAAGTATGTGTAAATTATACTTACCAGTTAAAAGTTTCACTAAATAACCACTTGGGGAAAAATTCAATATTGCTTACACTAGAAAAGATTACCTCTAGAATGGAAGTATAAACAAGGCCTGACTGGATTTACTAATAACTTTTTCAAGAATTCCTTGGCTTTTTTTGGCCACACTCACGGCATGTGGAAGCTCCCGGGCCAGGGATGGAACCCGAGTCACCGCACAGACAATGCTGGGCCTTTAACCTGCTGTGCTACAAGGGAACTCCGAGAATCCCTTGCGTTTTGACAGTTTCTATAAACGAGTATAAATTCCTTCAGGAACAACAGACTGAGTGGAAGAGGTTCTCCCTCCAATACCTGTTAACTCTGCTTATGTTTGTGGTTTTTATTCCCCAGACTGTCAGGGCCCTGTGGGCCTGGGTGTGGGGGAGGCCCCGTGGCCCAGGAGGACATCTGTCAGCGCCACAGAAGCTCAGTGTCACCTGCTCGGCCCTAGATGGTGACTTATTCCCCACCCAGAAGGTGCAAAAATAGTACCCCCTCCCCACCCCGAGCGCCTGCCCCCCAGCATACTCATTAGGCATTGACAGCGTTGCCAGCTATGTAAGACCCTGGCTGCGCACTCTGTGTAGTACAAGCCAATTAATGCTTCGATGGAGATCGGAGCTTTGCTCAGCCCGGGGGCCCCCAGGGCCGCCCCACAGTTCCAGAGTTATTGAAGCAAAAGAAACCATTTCATCGGCTTGGCTCCAGTGGAAGCCAGAGAGAAATCTGTTTCTCTCCAAAAATTGCTCTTAAGGTAGCCCCGTCTCGGGGCCGAGGGGCCCTGGTAACAAAGCCTCCCAGCGTGTCCTTAGACGGAACTGCCCGAGAAAAAGCTGAGACCTCAGCCGATCCCATCGCCCCACAAGGGTGACGGACGCGCTCTGGCAACAAGGCCCCTGAGAAGGGCGATTTCCTGCGGTGGGGGGTCTTTCTTCCCGAATGGAAGAGCCCTCAGTCCACCCAAAATGAGTCCTGGATAAAAGCCTGGGAAGGCAGCAGGCCAGAGAGATGGGAAACTCATTCACTAAGGACTAGAAACAGGGAGCTCTTTGAACAGGTCTGTCCAGAAGGGTAAGTTCTACTTCGCCCAGGGGGTACGAGGTCGCGGCGCTGGTCACTAGCCCGAGCTCAGCGTTGTTGTTTATGTTAATGGTACCCGGTGGCGCCTGGTGCAGGCACCGCGCGCTGAAGACGGTTTTAGAAAAGACTGAAGGGTAAGGAAGCTCGGTCACCTCACGCTCAGGGTGGCCACTGCCTTCGCCTGTCCGTCCCTGGAGGGGCAGTGAATGGCTTTCTGCTGTAGTGGTCCTCGGGGCCCCGCGAAGAGGCACTTGGTAAATTCTCAGAGGTTAATGAAAAGGTCCCTTGGGGGGGGGGGATTGACACACGGTCCCCAGATTTCCTGCATCATCACAACCAAGCAGCCTAGAACCTTCAGTTCTGTAGCAGAGGAACTAGCAACCAGCTGATGCGCCCTTCCTGTCACAGAGCCGGCAACTATCTTAATTGCATTTCTTTATCCTCAGACCCCTGGCACCGCACAACGCGACGCGAACCCATGGAGCGCTCGGGGGGCAGCTGCACCCGACAGTCCCTTGTTTCCTTCCCTTTCGCCCTTGCAAGCTTTCTGATCTTTTTCAATGGCATTCAACACGCTTGTGCGTTATAGCAGCTTACTGCAGATGCGGAGCATGAGCCAAAGCGACATGAGCCCCACAAGGGGGAGACGGCCTTTTCTGCTCCTTTCACGAGAGAGGGCGCATCCGCGGAGACGGTCCCTCTCCAAGACGCACCTTGATGCTGCTTCGCGGATGGCAGGGAGCGACCGAGCGTCGGCCCAGAGCACCAACGTAACTCACCCCGCTACCTGGGACCGCGTTTCTCAGCTCTCCCGGGCCCCTGTGAACTCACCAGCGGCAGAGAACAAGGTTGAAGGCCGTGCCAGGTCGTGGGGGTGGTGGATGGCTCCAAAGAGGCTGGGCCCCGGGGGACGGCTCAGGAACTCGGGCTTCAGGCCAAAGTCCAGCTTGTGTGGGTCTGACTGCATCTGCTTCTACAGAAGCCAAGGGGAAAAGGAAAGGGTGGAACCCCGAGAGAAACAGCGGGGAAGAAAGATATGAATGAGGAGGCTGAGCCCAAGAGAGCAAATTCTATGAAGGGTGCCCTGGGGCTCCAGGCCCCAGGCAGGTTCAAGTTTACAAATATAGCACACAACACAGCACCCCACAAACCTTTTAACCCTCAAGTGCCAAAAAATCTGGGCCCTGAAGGAGAGCCAGCAGGGCCTGCTTCTCTTACCAGACACGTCACGGGGCAAAACTCACGTTCGGCCTTCGCAGTTCACGCGGTCGGAGGCACGGAGCCCACCCAAGTGGTTCAAAGCACCACTCTTCCCTAGCAGTTCATTCGCGGCAGAGGTTCATTTTAGCAAGTTTTTAAATGATGATATTTTAAAGCTCGTTTTATTAGGGATTCCGCATGAATAATCTGCCGTGTAAATTAATTGTTTAATGACTCTGCGTCCTCTAATAGATCACAGTACATTAGTAGCTGAAAGTTAGGAAGAAATATTTGCATGCCTACAAGCTAATTTTCAAAACGATCGTTTGTTACATATTTTTAAAGAAACAAACAGAAACCAAGTAGGGATATTAATTTAACTAACAGGGGCCTTTACTGTGCCTGTGACCCGCCCCCGTTACCTGAGGGAGGAGATGGGGCCAGACCCGTAAACCATCCAGAACCTCTTGCTGTGAGGTCTTCTCCATCAACTACAGCCACTGTTTCTTCCTCATTTTTTATTTTTGTCTTTTTAGGGCCACACCCGTGGCATATGGAGGTTCCCAGGTTAGGGGTCTAATCCGAGCTCTAGCTGCAGGCCTTCACCACAGCCCCAGCAATGCCAGATCCGAGCCGTGTCTGCTTCCTACACCACAGCTCACAGCAATGCCAGATCCTTAACCCACTGAGCGAGGCCAGGGATCGAACCTGTGTCCTCAGGGATCCTAGTCAGATTCGTTTCCACTGCCCCACGACAGGAACTCCAGTTTCTTCCTCTTATTTATGTATCCACTCTTGAGTGCATGTAACGGCCTCACCTTTCTCTAAGGCTGTACAAACTGGCTCATCACCTTCCTCCTGGCTCCCTACCTGGCCGCATCCTGGAGGCTCGTGGTTCTCTCCCAGAGGATGGTTTCCAAGTTGCCTGCCTTCTGGAATCTCAGCAGCCTCCCCTGCACCAGCCCCACCACCTCCCCACCCCGTGAGCACGAACGCCCCGCCCGGCCTGGGGGTCCGAGTGCCCCTTGCCTTGCCAGCTCCTCGCAAGCTCGCCAGTCTCCTGCTCCTTCACGGCCCCTCCTTGGTTCCCAATCCTCCCCCTTCCCGTCTCTCAGACTCATCCGATGCTGTCTGCTTCGCCCCACGCTACCTCCAGCTCCACGCTCTGCTATCCGTCAGTCCTTGTCCCAGAGAACAGTAACATCCACGAGGACATCTGATCTGGCTTGTGCGGGGATCAGGGCCCAGAGTGGTCTACCATCCTACCCAGTTACAAGAAAACCCACCTCAACCCCTTGGGCGGGCAGCGACACCCCGGAAGCAGGGGGCACGTTCCCCCTCACACACCGCCTCTCACTGCTGAACCCGGAGCAACTGGACGCGGGGACAGAGCACGCTCTGAGCCTGCAGCGGGCTGGTACTTACTGAGTGACTAAAAAAGCGAGTAGACGTTCCTGTCGTGGCGTGGCGGAAAGGGGCCCATGCAGTTTCTGCTCACAGTGATGGTATTCTCTCCTCAGAGTCCCACTACCAAGTAATAGCCAAGCCCCCCAACAAAGCTGCAAACCCACCAGGGATCTATGAAAATCTTTTGAGCACCTCCTTTAAAAGTTACTTGCCAAATTATTTAGTGCTGATTCTACACGGCACACAGCACAGTTCCATTAACCGCGACTTAGGTCCATGAAACAAAATGGGGCTTGGGGAGTACAAAGAAACTGCCGGAAAGGGAGGACGAACAGCCATCTCTTGAGCAAGGGGTCTCCCTAACTGAACTGGGGTGATGAAAGTCCGAGCCGCTGGGGACGCTCTCGTGGAGAGGAAGTTGCTCAAGTGGCACCTAAAACACCCTTCAACGCCTTAACCAAAGGAGTCGCAAGGAGACGTGTTTTACCCACCGTTCCGCCAGCTGCGTCATCGCAAACCAGAGACTGAACTAAGCATCAAAATCTAGTTAACTCTGCAGAGCACACGCGTTTGCTAACGAAGCTAAACCGTAAGGTTTAATGAGAACCTTGCCTAACACGGAAGAAAACGTAAGCAAGACCCACCAGCAAGTATTTGGCACCGAGGCAAGCTGTCTTAGTGACCTCCTTCACTGAGCTTGGCTTTTGAATGTTTAATGAGGGTGGGTTTTAAAAAACTGTTTAACCATTAAAAAATTCTGGAATGACCAGCTCTCCTTCCTTGTTTATTGGCTGCTTTTATTATTCTCATCATGGCCCCCTAAATGCGGTTAGGACTAAAAGCTTGTTCTAGGAAAAAAATGGATTATCTGAAGCTTATTGGAATTACTCGATGGGCTGGTCTCCCAGTTTTCCTAGGTATGGTTACCCAGACTATCCAATTACTCGATGGGCTGGTCTCCCAGTTTTCCTAGGTATGGTTACCCAGACTATCCACACCCAGACTGTAAAAAATCCGGACTCGTAGTTACTTTGGTCCCTGAGTCCACCAGTGCCGCCCTAGCTGGGCATCTGCGGAAGTTTCTTCTTCCTAATTCATCTTTCCTATTGCCGAAGACCCGGCAAAGCACAGAATGTATTCATCTGTGTGCTGAAACCACAGACGAAAGAGGAAAAATCGCTTGCAGACCAGGTAACTGGCCAGATAGTGGGTGGATGTGACAGGTGCTGACTGGAGTCTGACCTCCGGCACTGGGCATCAGGGGCACGAAGGAGGGGGTGGGGAGGTCACCGCACACCCACTGCCACTTCCAGAAGAGGGACTTTTAATAATACAAATTGCTAGCGGAGGCATTGCAGAGGCCTTAAACCAGTCCCATCATACAGGGCATCAAATTATTTTTTTCCCCAAAGCCCTAACATGGAAAGAATGTACCAGTTCTTTCTAGATACTAAGTATTTCCTATACTAAAACTTGGTCACTATAATTAGATTCCCCAAGCCTTTATTTGAGGATTTAATCTAAATTTAAACTCTTTGGATCAATAAGATGACTAAATCATTAAAAGAGGGGGGCATCAGGATGTTATCAGTCTGTTTCTGTTTTGTCATTTTGCTGGTGGTTTCCCTAATTAATAGATTTCCGAACAGCTTTTCTAAGAGAGGCTCGACCTTGCCTGCCTGTGGGTCTCTGAATCAGTTTAAAGGCTTCCTTAATGGAGAGATCATTTACGCACAGCCCCCCTGCCCCCCCCAAAGACAGGAAGGTGAGACTGACCTTGACCTTCTGTTGGTGGTGGTAGATCTGCCAGGCAATGTGAACATGCATCGCACACCACTTCCCTGGTTTCTGGAACAAGAAGGAGCAAACCTGGTCAGAAGGAAGACTCTCGGAGAAAACCCCCTTCTTCCCTTTTCCCAAAGCTTCCCGCAGGTTTTGGCCGCAGGGGCTTTTTTCATGAAAGCAGAATGCTTGCTCCCCTTCAAGTGCCTTCTCAGCAGCAGTGGGGACCCTGGCCGGAGGGCGCCACAGGGAGCGGCACCCCTCCTCCCTGGGGGCCTAAGCTGGTGGCGGCTACTCAGAAAACCAGACCCGACGGGGATAAGGTGGCCGAGCCTAAACCCCACTTTGTGCCTCTCGCTCTCTTTTCTGGCGCCAGCTGGCAGGCCTGGTGGAGTGAGCCCGCTGAACAAATGAGGCAGGGCCAGAATGCAAATCGGCTGTTCAGAAGAGCTAATTAGTGAGTGTGAACCAGTTCAAAAACAAGAGAGGAGACAGATCTGTGCCACCATCCCCAACACTGGTGTTTTTTGGACCCCCCCCC
>PVHT021183583.1:2989246-3001536 GCA_004024745.2 Catagonus wagneri
TGTCATTTTATGGCCGCACCTGCGGCATGTGGAGGTTCCCAGGCTAGGGGTCTAATCGGAGCTGTGGCCACTGGCGTGCGCCACAGCCACAGCAACGCAGGATCCGAGCCGCGTCTGCAACCTACACCACAGCTCACGGCAACACCGGATCGTTAACCCACTGAGCAAGGGCAGGGATCGAACCCGCAACCTCATGGTTCCTAGTCGGATTCGTTAACCACTGCACCACGACGGGAACTCCCACCCCCTTTTTTTTTAATTGAAGCCCAGGTCCCAAAGCACTTCACTAAGAGTCAACTGCCCAGAGGGCGGCCCTGTTCATGGCTACGTGAAAAAAGAAGAGAGAATTCACTTCTTCTCCTCTTCCTCTGCCCTGCCTTCTGGGAGGGCATCAGATTAGTTCCCATCTTGTTTTCTAAGCCAGGGAGAAGCTTTGAGTTCTGTCTTATCACCTGGAGGGAAGGGGCCACCTCTTCCCACTTCATTTGTGTTCCTGCTACGTGATCCACCCATAAGCTGCACACAGGCGCTCAGTGACTACGGGATGGGTGAGAAGAAACACTGCCCCATTCCTACGCTGGCAAAGGACAGCTTCCGGTTTCTATATTAAGAAGCTGTTTCTGAAACAGATACTGAAAGCCAAGCTTGGGGTCGCTTCTCTTCTCTTACAACGAAATTACAGGTCGTTTGAAATCACCTAAGTGATGACACAATCCTCCTCTTTCCCCCCTTTGGAGAGATTGAATTATCTGATTATATGCACCAGAAAGGCGTTACCCAGAGCAGGAAATCTATCCATCAACCACCCCCCACCCCAGCCCCCGCTGATACCCAGTAAGTCAGCATTTATTCAGAGGCATCCAGACCCCTCAAGAAGTCAACAAACCACTGCTTCTAGCAGCCCTCTTCTGCACCCCAGGAAAAGGTCGAATGGCTGCGACAAGCCGACATCAGTGCAGAAAGAGGCAGCTATCGCCCAAAATAAATAGACTCGCTATGTATTTTCTAGGTACAACGGAAACACCAGAACTCCATGGCCTCCTGATTTCAGCCCAAGTCTTTCCCTGAAGTTTCCACCAGTCGAACCTTCTGCCAGAACGAACAAGAGAATCTGACTCGGCTGCATTTTTTATCTGTTTGTTTTACCTCAACGGCCCAGCTTCCTCCAAGGCTCAAAACAGTTCAGGCCATTTTCAGTCACAACTCTGGAAAAACCCAACCACGGTCGTTCCAGCATTTTACTCCAACGTTTCTATGGCTTGTTTCCCCGTCACGGATTTGTTATTTTTAACCCTCCGGGAGTCAAACAGGGGGTTGCAAAACAGTTCTAGAAGAAGCTTTCTTACCCTTAACATAGGTCTGAAAGGATCTGTCAACTGTGAAGAGAAAATGACAACTTGGTTACATGCCTGTCACTCAAACAATTGCTCTAATTAACAAATTTGTAGTGCTTCATTAGGAGGGGAAATTAAAATGTTAGAATTTTACTTTTAAATGAAGCCCTTTTAGAGAATAATTAACCCATTTTCACACTATCAAAAGTGCCAAGTGTCCCCTCCCCCACCTCGGGAGCCTGGGAGCATCCGTGCTGACAAGGCCCCCGGACAAGCTGAATCAATAGCGACTTGCCCTCTCCGGCAGTCCCTGCCAACCTCTCCAACGGGGCGAGGGAGCCGGCCTTAGTCCTGAAAGGCTGGATAGCGGTGGGTAGCAGGGGAGACGTGTGCTTTGCAGACACAGCGCAGAAACAGGCTCTAAGAATTACCCTGAATCCGAGGACTGCACAGTATTTACAGGTGTTCGACCTTTTAAAGAAGTTCACTCAGCATCATACAAATACTTACATGGTGGAGCCGCTTGAAATATCTGCCTAACTCCAGCCCTCTGCCCGCCTGCCCTTAACCCCAGGACGAAGACGGTGTTGTTAGGAGGTAATCCTTTTTTTCCCCCCACACGTACTATGGGACGAGGCGCCATCAGTGAGGCAAGACTCTCTCCATGGTGTAAACTTCCAGTTCTTTTGGAGAGTTGGTCTGCGTTATGAATAAATAACATAACCGAAGTATAATGGATGTTTTATTTAGCTCCAGAGCTCAAAAGGCTCCTTACCACGTTGAAAGGAGTGCGGCCGGAAGGGCTGTATGCTCCACTGGCCTCCAGGAAGGAAAGCGCTCGGGGCGCCGCTCCCATTCAAAACATTTCTTGGCTACTTCTTTTGTGCGGGAGAGATTTTTAGGAGAGGGAGACAGAGAAGGCCTGTCCAGGGGAACGACGAGCGCACCTGCCGTCAGAGCCACCCCTCTGTCCTCCCCTGGTGCCATGTGGCTGCAGGTTTGGATTTCTAAGAGTACCTAGTATCTTCTGCCATAAACGAGAGGGACGCGCTAAGGCCACGCCGGGCGCAGGGTGGGCCGCTGGCAACGCGCCTGGTGCCCATTACCTGAGACCGATTGGGCCTCGTACTCACCCTCGGGTCCTTCTGGAGCAGAGTGTGGGGGACCGTCCCAGGTCGGGCAGCAACATCGATGGGGTTGGATGTCTACAAAGCAATCAGACCACCGCTTAGGAAGCATACAAAGCTGTGACGGGCAAGCAACAGCTGCCCTGCCTTCTAAACTAAGAATTCAAACGTCTCTTGTTTGTTTCATTCTGGAATACAGGAGTCAACGGGCCCATTTTCCTCCGTGACCAACACACGCTCTTCGTGGAGATGCTGCTCGCATGCCATCTCCCCAGGGGACCCTGGCCAGAGCCTGCCCTTGGCAGCAATGGCATCTACAGGCAGAGAGGGGACCGAGCCACATCTCACTGCCATCAAAGCCCGGGGACGGGAAAGGAGAGCCCCCCCCCCCCTCAAATCCATCTTCTTCTGGGTCCCCCACGGCCCTGTTGTGGCGGTTTTTTGCTTGATCACCAAACATCCCAAGAAATGTTAAAGTGAGCATCGTCACAATTTGCTGGATCGGGTGCTTCTCATCAGAATAACGGAAAGTGTTTCACAGACAGTAAGCGCACGCTCCAGTGCAGACGACAACGAGGACTCACACTCTGTAATTACTCGTTAGCGGGGGTGGGGTGGGACAAGAGAACCTAATTTGGGGACCAAAGAGGTCCACCGTGCAGGGATTTCCCAAGTAATTCTGCTTTGTGGTCCCCATTCCCAGCACCACCCCTGCACATCAGTGCTTCTGTCCTTTGAATTAACCACAACTGGAAGCCTACTGCTGGCACAGCGCTCTCTACGTTTAGGTGGGTCAAGGAATGAGTGTATTTTTCACCAACTCTTTTATTTCAGAAACCACAACTTCTCCGAATCCCCTCACACCAGGAAGTTTAACTCCTGTGGAAAAAGAGCCCGGGTTTAGGGTTTAGGCACCGAGCTCGCCTACAAGGAGCAGGGGGTGGGGGGAAGAATGCAGGAAAGAAAAGCAATCAGCTGCTGTAGACTAACAATTAAGCCGGAGTTGTTAACAGCCTGATTTGCATACATATGAAGAACTCCACTAATGAACTGCAATCTACATATTCAATCTGTAAGATGGCCTGGAAAGGCCTATTTCAACACCAGGAGAGACACTTCCTTGCCCAGATGTAGTTTTCTGTGTGATTGGATAATTGTGAGCCAGGGGAACAGTCTAATTTATTAAGTGACCTACCGGTCTGGTCGGGGTGGGGGGCACTAGAGATTTCTTGCAACCTAGAGGGGACAGACGAGGGTCTGGGAGGGTGGTGAAGGGCTGATGGGGGAAAGGAAGGAGTTTAAAAAATTATCATTTTATCCTGAGATGGGAGGCGTGGAGCCTGGAAAGCCTGCATGGATCTGACCTGGCACAGGAGCTGCAATTCCACTCCAGTCCCTGCGATTTCTAAGGGGCAGCCATCCTACCCTAATGCTTTTGAATGTTTTTTTTTTTTTTTCCTAGTTTTAGGGCAGCATGGCTTTGTTAGCGTAGTACGTGCTCATCCTAAGAAACGCTGGCCCACAGTTCCTGTTTTCCCTTTGAAATGAGATGGGGGAAGCAAAAAAAAAAAAAAGGTGGTGGTGGGGAAACCAGGAGTACCCTGGCAGCCTAGGAGATCTAGTGTTGTCACTGCTGGAGCAGTGGGTTCGATCCCTGGCCAGGGAACTTCCGCGTGCTGCAGGTGCAGCCAAAACCAAACAAAAAACTAAAGTCACACAAGGCGGCGAGATTTTCCACTTTACAATCTGAGAATGGTTACTAACGTGAGAAACACATTCCACTGTTTTGGTATGAAAATCAAGTAGGGGTTATGACCAATTTAAAGTCCCCAAAAGGTAGAGGGTTCTGAGAATTAGCACCTCATTACTGGCCCCCTGGAGAGACTCCAGCCCAATTGGAGGAGACCACCGCTGGCTAGGTAGGAAAGAATTCACTCAGAAAAGGCGAAAGGTTAAATTTATCTCACACCGGGACACTGGTCTTGACCATGGTAGTTGGGTAGGAGGCCTGAGAGAAGAAAGAAAGGGAGAAAACAGTACCCATGGGACGACGGCACTGCCACCCACGTGGAGGCAGACTGTCTCCAGGCGGCTGGGGCTGAACAATGAAATGACGGAGACTGAGTACCATTAACAGGATACAATTTTAGTTTGATTCTTTCAAAATCAGTAAAGGCCCTATGCTTTCAAACACCTCATCTATGGAGTTCCTGTTGTGGCTCAGCGGAAACGAATCTGACTAGGAACCATGAGGTTGCGGGTTCCATCCCTGGCCTCGCTCAGTGGGTTAAGGATCCGGCATTGCCGCGAGCTGTGGTGTAGGTCGCAGACGCGGCTCGGATCCCTCATTGCTGTGGCTGTGGTGTCAGCCGGTGGCTACAGCTCCAATTTGACCCCTAGTCTGGAAACCTCCACATGCTGCGGGTGCGGCCCTAAAAACATCAAAAGGAAAAAAAAATCCAATACCTCATCTATAATGCTGATCATATTTATCTTAAGGCTAACCTGGGGCACATCAATCTGACATGTCATAGATTTCCTCACCGGAAGCTTTATGTAGACAATCCTGGTTTCAAGAATTTCCACCTTCTGCGTGTTTTACAGAGCACAGGAAAGCTTAGCTCCCCCGAGACTGCATGGGTAGCACAGATGGAACATTAAATGCTGGCTGAGCTTCAGAACTGGATGAACGAGGAGAAAATCATCTCAGTGCTCATAATCTCAGTGGTCAATCTGGAGAGGATGCGGAAGCTACCGGCCGGTGCTGCCTGAGGCTCCACTTACAAGTATGCCCCTGGGTTTTCACGGTAAGGTTTCTTACCTTCGGCTGAAACGCTCCTTGTAGTGAACCGAAAGGGCCAGTGGGCGGAATCATAGGGGGGATGGCGGATACAGCAGGAGGGTAAGAATGGAAGAGCTGCGGCCAAAGACGGGGAGGGGGAGAAAAAAAAAAAAGATTTTAGTAGGAGGCAAATGATCTATTCCAACTCTCTTCCCAGAGAAAGATATCAACATTAGGAAGCCGAGTAATCTCGGTGTGATGCTATTAGTCAAGAAGCCACAATGAAATGATCACACAGATGTGCCGTGAATGCTTCACTTAAAAAAGTTAAAAGTAGTTCAGAATCAATCAGCCAACAAATGATGTCCCAGATGAGGACATCATGAGAAAAGGAGCTTTTCTAATTATTAATTGTTAAATCAGAGAAAGGTCCTAAATGGTTGGAGCTTTTAATGCATATCAAAAACAGGAGGGGTGCTGAGCCAAAGACGACGCTCAGAAAATTACAAGTTAATTAGAAAAAGAAAAAAGGGGTGGGAGGGGGGGAGGAAGAAAAGGAAGCAAGTCTTTATGGGTTCCAAGATTTTATACCATTAAAACTCAATTAGTACTTTTAGATTTTTAATAGTTTTGAGGAAATGAGAAAATATTCACAATCCTTGCTTCATTAGGTGGTTCGGGTAAGTGGCAGTTCCAGAGGACAATTTAATTGCCTGAAAGGATGACAGATATTTGTAGAAGGGGAAATACAACTACTCCATGTATACTTCTGACGGAACCCCCCATTTTTCTGTAAGATGGATAAACTCCCTGGAGGCTCCTCCAGCCAAGCCCTGGACCTGTCGGTCTGACCACTCAGTGGAGGAAAAAGAATGATTCTGAATTTAAAAAAACAAATTTTCTTGAATTAATCGTTTACAGAGGACACAATGGAGGGAAGAAATACACGGCAGTACTGAAGACAACGCACACACATCCTTTCCTCCTTCTAAGAAAGTATTGTTTCTGATATTCTACTGTTCTGGTTCCATTTACTTAAAAAACAAAACAAAACGAAACAAAACTCCACCATAGAGATATCTAAGTGCCATCCAACCCTTATGGGTGCAGAGTATATCAATAATAACTCAGACTTTTCCGAATGAGGCACCTCTGTGAACTAGTTCAAGTTAACGGTTGAAATCCACGTCTCACGGTCCTGTCTGTTTTCAGAGCACGTACATTTTCTGTTGGTCTTTTTTTTCATTTTGCTCCCTTCAGTGATGCAGCAAAGTTTTTCCAGACTAATTGATATTGAACTAAATCCACTTAAACAGTGATTGCAAACCAAGTGCCCTCATTTAAAACTACTTTTAAGTCTGAAATTGTGTTTTAGATACTTGAGTGCATTGTACCTTAATTCCCCTTATAACATCCTAATCCCCAAAGCAGGGAGACTAAGTACTTCATATATTACCCATTATAACTAATAATATGAAATAACACTCCCCCAGTACACTACATGAGGCAGAGTAATTAAATACATCACACCGAAACACACTCCAATTTCTATTACTCTGCCTCTAGGTGGGCATTTTTGCTTTAATATTTTCAATACAAAACTGGATGTTCTCACCATTTTCCTTTTGCTCTACTCCATTACTGACCCTCTTAGGATATACCTGACTATTCCACCCCTTGACTAAAAATCTGAAGTACCTAAGTAATCAAAAGAGAACCTTCCCAAAATTCAGACCTCCAGGCTTATTCCCCAGGGCTCTCTGTGAACTATGACTATGGAAAGACACTGCACTGGGTCCTAGGACATCAACGAGGCTACCTGCAGAGGAGCCAGACTTTCTCTAAGAATGATTTTGTTTGCTTGGCCTTCGTTTACCTTAGCGAATATAGACAAAGGATAGAATTCTGGTGATTATTAAGGCTGGTACCATTTGTGCCATAGCTCTAAAGAGAAAACCCACAGCTCCACTGGATTCTGTCTGTCCACTTAAAAAATGCTTTTGTGGAAGTTCCCGCTGTGGCTCAGCAGTAACAAACCCGACTGGTATCCATGAGGATGTGGGTTCGATCCCTGGTCTTGCTCAGTGGGTTAAGGATCTGGTGTTGCCATGAGCTGTGGTGTAGGTCACGGGTGTGGCTAGGATCTGCTGTGGGACTGTGGCATAGGCTGGCAGCTATTTCCCCTAGCCTGGGAACTTCCATGTGCCACATTTGCGGCCCTCAAAAAAATAAAAGATGTTTTTCTATCGTGGTTCTGAGCAGAACAATGCTGAGCAGCTGGGGGCCCCAGATATACTTTCTTCATCCCTTTCTGAGGAGGCTCTCCTCAGGGCCATTTCTGAATGTCACTTGAATAAGTAATTCTTTTTTTGCAGGGGAGGAGTAACTCATGGTATGTGGAAGTTCCTGGGCCAGGGATCGAACCTGTGCCACAGCAGTGCTGGATCCTTAACCCACTGGGCCACAAGGGAACTCCACTAAATAAGTAATGAGTCTCGACTTCTCAGCTAACGTCGCAGTTCACTAACACTGTATCTGATTATTTGGTTCAAAGTATGAATGAATTCACAGGTTCGGCTGACCTATTTATTAAGTAGCACTTCTTTTTTACGATAAGTTAACACTATCCAAAAATCAAAGCAAGAATTGTTCGGTAATGGTGAATCAACATGGTTACAAGCAGTCATTAAACTTCTTTATGGTTTCACTGAAAAATATAAACCATCGAGCAAAGAAACTTGCAAAATTTCAGGTAAAAATGATGCAGTATTCACTCCATAATCAAAATATCACAGTAAGACATTCAGGGTTTTTGTTATAAAAGAAGTCCTTGTCATGTAAGTCAGTGATCATATAACTTAGGTGGCACGGATTTCAGTTCCAGAATGTACTCTTAAAATTCCATGAAAAAAGTTTTTTTTTTTTTTAAGAAAGGAGTTTAAAGAGAAAAAAAAATCCTGCCTTTCAATTTAAGACCATCTTATATTTAAATCATATTTTTAGTGCAGCTCTAACAGGCTCAGGAGAACAATACCAGCCTCGAGGGAGAGGTTTCTACTGTTAGTCTAGAAGAAATGAATATCGGCTTTTTGAAGAGTCATGAGTCAAAACGATAAGGTACTTTCTCGGGAGGAAATGATTCAAGTTGAGCTCCAGGAATTCCGTGTTCCTATTTCAACCGAGGACTACAATCTGCGATTTCAGAGGCTCCCGAAACTATAATGATTTAACGGCAGACACCCCGCTTCGCAGGACAGATAGATGCCTGGCTGCCAGTCAAGTTCAACCTTGGCTTTAAAGTCTTAGGAGTGCCTATGATCTTTTGATTCAGAAGATGATACTGCATCTTTACTCAAAGCAAACGTCACAAAAGCAAGCATCTGGAGTGACGAGGAGCAATGGGAATTCTTGCAAAGATGATTAAGGAAGGCTGCTAGGCATTTAGGGATCTGTGGCAAGAACACGACAATGGAACAGTGGTTACAGTACGCGGGTAGCACGGTAATAAGACTCACACTGTGCCGGTAGAATGGGTCAACTTTTGTAGGGTATTTGTCAAACTGTAAAGGGATCAAAGCAAAAGCTAGTTACTTAGAGAATCTACATTTCTGTGCACTGCTTTGGGGAGGGGGGAGCCCTAGGCGGGCACCTCGGAGGGTCTCGCTGGCCTCAGACTCCAGAACCGCGCTGCACCCGAGACCATTCTGAGCACCCGAGTCCCCCTGACGAGAGATCAACACACGTGGAAAATCAAAGCGGAAACCCACTCGGTGCCTTTAGGTTGTGGCTACACGAGAGCGCCTTTCTCTCCAGGCTCTAGTTAGGAGATTGGCCCGAACCGAACATCTAAACTGAGAAAAAAGGCCAGTGTTGAGATAAGTCAGGGAGCCGTGAGCCTGGGGCCTGATTTCTCCAGAGTCCCCTCGGGTTCCGCCTTCACTCCGTCAGAACTAGACATCCAGCCGTTTTCTGACGTGTCTCACTCCCCAGTACAAAGCGGTGCAGGCGAGGGCCTAGAACTCTTCTTTCAAGCAGAAGAGAGTCCGTACTATTGTTTCTTCTCAGTAGTGTCATATCCTGGTACTGGCTCCCTCAGCTCTAAGTGATTTGTGAAATCTTTCCTCCAAATAACAGGCTCTTAAAAATATAACTGTTGAGGGAGCTCCCCAGTGGCCCAGTGGTTAGGACTCAAATGCTTTTACCGCGCTGGCCCAGGTTCAGTCTCTGGTCTGGGAACTGAGATCCCACGTCAAGCCACTGTACGCAGTGGCCAAAAATAAAAACAAAAACCTAACTATTGAGAAGTACACACGTCATTCAGAAAATAAGACACAGGACTGATCACAGGAAACAATTTTTGGTCCCGAGGCCTTACCTCTCATATTCTACTAGATAAAAATTTATAAACTAAAAAATATATATTAAAAAACAATGAAATTGAACAAAATGGAGGTTGGGAAGAGGATGCAAAGTTCGGTGGATCCCAGAATTCCAATCTACGCTCACAAGGCCTCTAGGAATTGCCTTAAACTCAGAAGTGTCCTCAAATATTATAAATGAAATAGGTAAAACACTCTAAGAGTCACTGTTGCGGACAGGAATCCATCCCAGAATAGTCAGCATCCTAATGTGGTACTATTCCTTACAGTTCCTAAGTTAAAAAAGAAAAGAAAAAAAAAAACAGTCCTAACTGGCCTTCCTGGCACATGCCAGTCCCTAGTCAAGGCCAAGCCCAGGCCGTTGCCAGGGTCCCGCTTACAAGGCCCAGGTGGGACCCTGCAGGCACATGGTGCCCTGACCACTTGCCGCCAGGGCACAGTGCCGCCCTGGGGGGTGCTGTCTTATGAAAGAGCGGAAATGCAACTCCTCCAAAAAGCGGGTCAAGGAAACCACCCGAAAGAGCAGGGGGGACCCAATGCCTTCCATCTCAGGGTCCCGCCAGCCCCCTCCCCTCCTCGGCCCAGGACTCCCCAGGATCCCGGGAGCACGTATTTGCCAGCGCAGAACACAGATGGATGCATGTGGATGCCCGGTGCCACCCCCACGATGCTCAGGAAAACGAAACTCCCCGAGGAGGTTTAAATGCCGACACTGGAGGCGACCGTACTCAGGGCGTCTAGAACACAATCCAGCCACAGAGCAGGGAAAACGGTCTGGAAAGCTGCTACTTTAGGCCCCGGGGTCCAGGCTACCTTGAGTGGGGGTGCCTCCCTTTCTTTCCAGCAAAGACGGGCCAGGCCGAGGGGGGGCCCCCAAATGGCTGTTGCTCCCCACCCGTGCCAACCCCCACCCCGCGTGCTGCGTAGAAAGAGAGTCGGGCTCTACTTATCCTCACATTTCTGCCTGGGGTACGCACCATGGGAGGTGCTGGCGTCGGCATGATGGCGGTGGGCGGGAGGGCGTGCGGGAAGGGCGTGAAGGTGTGCTGGTGCGTGTGCTGATGCGTGTGCTGGTGCTGGTGCTGGTGCTGGTGGAACTCGGTCCGCAGGTAGGGCGGAGGGCCCAGGGAGGCCCCGCGGTCAGCACTCTGAGAGGCCAGGAAACGCGTGTTCAGTTCCTGTCGCAGGATGTCTTGCTCTGCAAGAGGAGAAGCGGGAGAGAACGCCGTCTTTCCTTGGGGCAGTCATTTCAGAACGGGACACCCCAGCAGCCGAGGACGCAGGGCTCCGGGCCCGAGGGCATGGGAACCTAGCTCTTGGGGGAATGGCTGGGCGCTTTGTGGGAAGGGACAGCAACCAGGCAGAGGGTACTAGTCACAGACTCACTCTGTTCACCCGTGTGGTATATGGACAGCCAGAGGTCAAGTTTCAGCTTAGCCACTGCCAGGGCAGTGACCCTGGGTGTGGCAAGTCACCCATCTGAGTCTTAAGTTTCCACATCGCTCATGCTGGGGACCATGACATTGCCTGGGCTGTGGGTTTGTTCTGAGAGTTAAAGAAATGAACCTATGCAAGTGCTTAAGAACAGTGACTGAGGGGTTCCCGGCATGGCTCAGCAGGAAGGAACCTGACTAGTACCCATGAAGATGCAGGTTCAATCCCCGGCCTCGCTCAGTGGGTTAAGGATCCCACATAGCTGTGAGCTGCGGTGTAGGTCACAGACTCAGCTTAGATCGCATGTTGCTATGGCTGTGATGTAGGCCGGCAGCTACAGCTCTGATTCCACCCCTAGCCTGGGAACCTCCATATGCCGTGGGTGCGGCCCTAAAAAGAAGAAGAAGAAGAAAGCGAAACAGTGACTGGTTTACTGATAAAGGTGAGCTGCTGACATGGCAGAGCCCTCATGCCCTCCTCCAGGGTAAACCTCTGTTCAACAGCTGTGTCGGTGGTGAGACTTGGCCATGATGGATCCAAAATTGGGACACCTGGCCCTATTAACCCAAGTGAGGAGAAAAAGACCCAATGTCTAACACTAGGTGTGTCCTTAAAAATCTGGGCTATATTGCCACAAAAAGTGCATCTTCCCCACCCACGGTATTCAAATAAAGCAGACCCCGTCAACGAGGATGTGATTTCAGATCCTGGTCTGAAACAGACATGGGCTTTGGAGAGCGTCTGCCACTCTAATGAGACCCCACGACAGGGCAGTCTGTACTGCACTGCTCCGCGGGTGGACCTGGCTGGAAAAGCCTCTTCAAAGACCGGTTCTCTCGGGCAGCGTCCAGTTCCCCCGATTGTGCTAGGCTGGGAAGGGTGTTGATACATATTTCTGCTGAATCTCAGCCCACAAAGGATTAGAGGAAGATTACAAGAATACACACAATAAAGCAGAAAACCATGGACGGCTAAAACCTAGCAACCAGGGACAACACAGGCAGCAGGGGAGGTGGCTGGCCGGGGAGAGTGGGAGCCGGGGGAGGCGAGGCCGCTCCTCCCTCCTACCTGAGTAAGTGCTCCCGGCCGGGTGTCCAGGCACCTGCAGACTCCCTGATGTCAGAGGTGGTGGGGGAGGCAAAGCAGTGGGAGGGGCAAACATATTGGGGTGATGTGAGTGTGCGGGGGGCTGGAGGGTGGGCGTGAAGCTGTGCAGGGGGCTGTGGTTGGGCAG
>PVHT021183583.1:3002536-3046304 GCA_004024745.2 Catagonus wagneri
AGCAATTTATTTTCTAAAAAAATTAAAAAAATCTCTCTGCCCAAAGACTTTCAATACTTTTTTCTTGCTCCGCCCTCCTCCAGACCTTCCCCTCCGCTAAAGTCGCAGTTCCTCTAAACGTGCCCCCAGGACTGTAGACACAGCAGGACAGGAACTGCTGCTCCAGACCTGCCGCGCAAAATCCCGTCCAGACAGCTGAATCTGCCGAAAACTCGGCTCATCTCCCCCTCTGTCCCTCCCAAGTCCTGCGCCCTCCCACTCTGCCCCAGCCAGGTTTCCTGCAAAGCAATAGCATCAACAGACAGGAGGAAGCTGGGCGACCTGGGCTCACCCCGTCTGTCCGCTCCCTCTTCAGGGAAGCAGGGCCATGGAGCTTCAGTGCCCCCTCACCTCTATGGTTTGGGGGCTACAAAATTGGGCTCGGGGGGGCAGAGGACAGGCCTGGCCCCCGAGAGGGCAGTTTCCTGACCCTGTCACAGACAGGAAAAAAAGCAAAGCCCTGGACTGCCACAGTCACCAGGCTGTCACAGGGAACACAGTGCCAAAGATGCCACGTGTGACAGCTTAGAATGACAACCCCTGGGACAAGCAGGGATGGGCCCTGTGCCACGGGTCTCCTTGTGCTATTTTTACAACTTTCCTTTGTAATTTGGCCAAGACAAGACAAGAGGGCCTGGCTCTCTACAGAGGAACTTGTCTTTTCCTGAACTCTGCATTTCTTCCCTGCCTCTGGGACCCACCCGGCGGCAGTAAAGCACAATAGAAACTCCTCAAACCAGAGCAGTCCTTGTCCCCAGCTTCCCGCCCCTGGACTTGCCGGGAGATGTGACCAGGAGACAAAAGCTTCCCTTTGGAGACTCTCCTAACATCCTGCCATCTCCCTCGGAGCTTCCAGTCTCTGCCTCTTCCCAGGGACTAGGGGCTCCCAGCAAGGTACCATGAGCTCTGGGTCCCCCCGGAGCCTTCTCCATCCTGCCTTCACCTGCTCAGGAGACTCTGTAGATATTTTGTTTCCCAACAACGTCCCCTGCCCACCCCACCCCAATGTCACCTTCCCCCAAAAGACCCCTTCTCGCCTGACTCTCCGGCCCCTCCCTGTCCTGTGTCCCTGCCTCACTGAGGACACAGTGACCACGTTTCCAGCAAGGGAACTACCTCCAGCCCTCGTGGGATCCCGCACCCACCGCCCGTCCCAGAAGGCGACAAGGGTGGCTCACCTGAGGCTGTTGAGGCTCAGGCTGCTGCTGTTGTAGGCGGACAGCGGCTGGGGGAGGCCCTGGGAGGGGTGGGCCTGCACGGGCGGCAGCGGCCCAGGGGACTGCGGCCGGGGCGGCCGGGGAGCCGGCGGGGGCGGCGCGGGCTGCAGCGGGGCCTCCGGGGGCGCGGGCGGCTGGGCGCCGGGGCGCGGGGGCGGCGGCGGGGGCTCGGCGCGCGGCCCCGAGGCGGGGTCCGGAGAAGGCGCTCGGGGCGGGGGCTCCGCCTGGGGCTGGGGCTGCGGCGGCGGGACCTGAGGACGGGGGTCTTTCAGCACCACGGGCTCAAAGATGGACTCTTTGCCGCAGTCCTGGCTCTTCTCCTGGCTCCTCTCTAGACCCGATATCTTGGGGACAATGGGCCCCGCATCGTGGCCGTCTTGTTCGGGTAGCGCGCCGACACCGAGCTCCGGATCTGTGCGGGGCGAGTGGAGAAAAGCACAGGCATACACGTGAATGGAAGCCAACCTCAGACCCAGGCCATCGGCGCCCCACGACAGGACGCCGTCTGGTCCCAGGGCGCTGCCGTGCCCCTGGGGGGAGGCAGGCCAACCGGCCGGAGGAGCCTGCTTTCCAGAAAGCAGCTGGGGCCACCAGAGCTGGAAAAATGAATGTTTCTCTTCATCTCCGCAAAGCCTTTTTATATGACACAATTCAGGGACAATAGCCGACAAGTTGATTCTCCCCTTTTAAAACAAATACAGTTCTTGACTATAAAGAGGAAGTTTTCAGAAGCGCACAGAAGCAAACTTTCCTCTCTGCCTGGCCTCCTCCCCGCCGTCCATTCTCACTGATGAAGCAAGCTTGACCTTCAGAGAGATAATTTTCTGTTGAGCAACTGCTAAACTTCCGGTCAGAGGTCAGGCCTCCTAATGCTCACGGATGACACCAGGGTTTAGATCAGTGTACTGTCCATTACACACGTTTGAGTTTTTATAGGATTCCCCGGGGACCACGGGAGGAGTATTTAGTCAAGTGAGGGCAAGGGGTGTGACCCTGGACCTTAGGACTACGAGGGGATGTGAAATCTAAGTAAAATGTACAGTCACTAAAGAACTGGAGACAACAGATGCTCCTCGATGAATTTTAAAAGTATGCTTCCCTCCAAAGGTCAAAAGATCCATGCCACATCTGGTGTAGGGGTGACCTGACTACCCCATAAATCAAACTCTATGAAATCCTCTAACAGAATAATGAGAGACAAACAGGGTATTAAATATAAAGAGCTGGCCCTGTTTAGGAGTAAGCACTTTGAGAATTAACACGTCTTTTCCATCAAAGGAAGCCTTCATTAACTCCATTTTGCTCAGGCTTTGCCTAGAGACACACCCTCTTCCATCCCCCTTTTCCCCTTTTCCCAGTAACAATTTGTTTCAAATTAGCCAACCCAGAAGGATGTGCACCAGACCTGACCAATGGCAAGGGGACAGATGTGCAGCCTGTGTTAGGGATAAATGGGGGGTCTTCCTTCTTCGAGTACGTGTTTTTTGAGCACTTGCACCCTTCTGCAGGAGTAAAGGGCTTTGTCTTACTTTCCGACACCCACAGTCTGAGCCACAGTCACTTTTCCCCAACAGTACTTTTGTATACAGGTGGGGGGGGGATTACCTTTCTCACATATTTTGTGCTAAAAAAAATAAATAATCCATCCTTTTCTCATTATGTAAAGACAGCTGAGGAAGAGGAAGAGAAGAGACTGCTATCCTCTGTGATATGAGGATATGTTTCGGGTATTCCTAAATTAACTACCTTGGGCATGAACTTTCTCTTCTGATCTCACTGCTATCAAGTGTGAAAAATACACGATAGTCTCACTGGTCCTATTAATTTCTGTTAATGTCCCCTGAGGATACTTGTCATTTTTTTTTTTTTTCTTCCCTGGAATTTGCATCAAAACCATCCATGATTTTCAACATTGTTCTGGTAAAACAGACCCAACCTGTAACATGCACCAAAGCAGACACAAACAGGGGGTTTATAAACAAAGCGCTAGGTTTGTGGCTAGTGTGACCTTGGCTATCTTCAAGTCCCACAGACCAGTCTGGAACAATTACACCAACAGGATGCCAAGAAAGCCCCGTATTCACATGGTTCGTGTATGAAAGGATTAAAGCATCTGATAACTCTGGTGAAAACTAACTCTAGACTTCTGACATCTCCCCCCCCCGCCCCAATTTCTCTCCAGTGTTGTTTTCAGAACCCTTCCTAGGAAGATCTTTACTTATGATAAACTGACATTTTATGAATTCCCGAAACCTTAGGGCCGAGAGAAAGCATCAGGATTCATGATGCGGACACAGCCCCACTTGGGCCACAAGAACTGCGACGTCACAAAGGAAGACCCTTTATCTGCAGACACCCAGCTCTCGGGGTGCTGGCTCTGATTCCTTCTCATTGCTTTTGCTTTCATTTGCACAAGATTTTCCATAGCAAGCAATTATACGAGCTCACTGAAAACCACAGGCTTCCTACGATGCAGAATGGTTAGTTAGGTCTGGGGCAGAAAGCACTAACCCCCCCGGAAATGCTAAAGGCACAAAATAAAAAAGAACTTCCTCTCCGAGAAGTTCCACGTGCAAAAGCAGGCTTTTCCACTCCGACAGCTGACTGGGGATTATTATGCTTTTATGAATATGGCAAACATACAAAATGGAATACATTCCTATTCTTTTGCAGTGCTTTATACCCTCTGGACAGGGACGATGAAGAATAAATACATAGATATTTTCTATCTGGTTGTTTAAATTTATATTCATGACTTCTCCCCCCCCCCCCCAAAAATTAACATCCAAAGTTTCTGATACAAAAGACAGTTTCCTTTCCAGGGGACACTAGTCAGAGGTTATCATTTATATGTACTCATGTCTATCTAGCTCCACTGTATTTATCTCCTCGTTCCTTATTTGATAAGCCTCTAGAATTTGGGCAACACAGCTGAGTTTGCAGAAGCCGCGGTGCAGGCTGGGGCTCACTTCCCAAGGGTCCCTAAAGGCAAACAGAGTTGGTGCCTTTGTTGCCCCATTGTCTCAGGAACCCCCCCAAACTCAGCTAGAGTCAAAGGAGTGGTGCCGAGACTGGACCTGTGACCATCAACAGGGTCCATGGGCAAGTCAGAACCTCGCTAGGGAACCCTCCACCTTTTGTACAGAACGATCTGCGATGAATGGCTAAGGGAACCAGAAGCACAGAAGGCTGGAAGAAGACAGAACCTGGGACAGCTTCCCAGCACTTCTCCAACTTCAACCTGCCAACCCCCTGCAAGTCGGATTAATATGCAGATTCAGGTTCAGTAGCTCTGGGGGTAAGTGGGGCTCCAGGGTCCAACTTTCCGGGAATTTCCCGGGTGTGAGCAGTAAGGATGTTACTCAACCCTCTTTGACTAGATGAAGAATAAGCCCAGAGAAGTAACGACCTTGCTTGCTGTTTAATATGCCAGACGCACAGTTCTAGTCCTAACTCTCCAGCCATGCAGTTCTCTAATTTACCCAGTGTTGCCTCCTAAGAAGCAAAAACCCCAACCCAAAGCAGGTTATGATAAATCCAGGATTGGGTTAAAATATTTAAGGAAAGCAAGACAGTGCAAAGGGTTAGGAGAGCGACAAAGTGCTGCCGGAACATGGCTCTTCAGCTAAAGCTGAAAGCTCTCGTCAACCCATCAATGCAGGTGCTGCAACCTATGAGCAAGGCAGCAACAGGTTTGAGGGTGGGTAAGAACTCTGGGGCTGACACAGTTTTAACCCCCATTGACGTGGGCCTGTTGGGCTCCTCAGGCACGGATTAGGCGTCACACATTTTTGTGGCTAATCGGTAATGCATTTCCTCTTCCTTTCAATTATTCAATAAATGCATCTTCCCAGTTAAGCGTTTCCATCCTGACAGTTCATTTGTCTTACTGTGCTTTTCCAAAATTGGCAAGAACACATTAAAAAAAAGAAGTTTTTTTTAGTATTGCTCAGTGTGCTCTGAATTTGCCAAAGGATGAAATGTGCTGAGGCTAAAAGAAATAAGAATGTGTACACTGACTAGTCTTATTTAGAAGTTTTATTCATTACATTTGGGGTTTTAAAATTTCTCTTTTGTGTTTGTAAAAATAACATCATGCTTATAATAAAAGATATGCAAATTCAAATTACACTGTACAGTAAAAAGGCTGAATGTACTGCATGTAAATTATATCTCAACACACTTGAGTCAAACACAATAAATGTGTGAAAATTTTAAGGGTAGATTAACGAAACATTGGCTTGATTTTGATATGAAGTGGAGACAAGTTCTCCGGGCCAAATGGGCTCTCTTTTCCTTTACTGGTTGAATATAAGCCCTATAACCTCGGTGGAGGACAATGGGTCAACATTTGGCCAAAAGATGGGCAAAGTTGCGTTGACCTGGTGCTTGAGGATTTGTTCTATAGACACAGTGCAACAGCATTATGGTTGGAATGGCTTGTTTAGAAACAACTCAAATGTAATCACGAGAGGACTGGTTCCATTTAACTTCGATACACCCAGACAGGAGAAGAGACTGCAACTGCACAGATGAATGAGGAACTCTGTATGTGCAATGCAGAGCATTTACAAGCTTTTATGAAAAATGGAAGAAAAATGGAATATATTCGTTTTCACTTTATATATAAAGAAGCGCTGGAGGAACACCCAAGAAACCATCAGCAGTGGGTTACCTGTTCCCAGGCTTGGGGAGGAGTGAGAACTGGTGACAGGCGACTGGGGGACAGGGAGACAGTTACTGCCTACATACATGTGGATTTCAGTTTTTGAATTAAGCGATCATGTTACCTGTTAAGATTTCTGAAATTAGTCTTAGGTTTAAAAACAGTCTGAGCAAGGGAAAAAAAGGAAAGCAAACAAAACTGGGAATCTGAATAGTGTTATGACTAAAAGGCATGGAGAGTCTATTTTATATAAAATAAGAAAACAGAATGTGCATGTTTATGACTTTTAAAACGGGGGTTCCCGCCATGGCTCAGTGGTTAACGAACCTGACTAGGATCCACGAGGAGCAGGTTCGATCTGTGGCCTCGCTCATTGGGTTAAGGATCCGACATTGCTGTGAGCTGTGGTGTAGGTTGCAGATGGCAGCTTGGATCCTATGTTGCTGTGGCTGTGGTGTAGGCTGACAGCTGCAGCTCTAATTTGACCCCTAACCTGTAAAGCTCCACATGCCACATGGATGTGGCCCTAAAAATCAAAAAATAAAATAAAAATAAAATAACAAAATATTAAGTGGATTTTGATAAAAAATATGTTCCTAAAACTGACTTAAAAGCAAAGTAACCTGATCACAAACTGAAAAACGACTCAATATCAACCCAGAAAAGGTACTAGTTCCATTTAGTGTTTTAGACAACGTGGACTAAACCTGTAAGAAACAAATGATTCCTGTCATTTAAATGGAAAGCGATCTGCAAACATACAACAAAAGGAAGAGGCAAAATTGCTGTTTACAAAAAACATAATTATTTACCTGGAAAGCACAGACAACCAGCTGAAAAAATATTAGAGTAAGTCAGCTCAGTAAGGCATCCAAGAAAACCCAGAAACATTCTTCCCTGTTCTACACACCAGCAACAGTGAATAAGAAATAAAAAAGAATTCTCTTTCTAATAACCAAAATCATCTAACACTTGGGAAGGAACCCAACGAGAAAATTATAGGGCCTATAAACTTTCAGAAACATATCCCCCCAAATGCTCTCAGAACCTATGTTCAAGGGTTTTATGAAGTAATAAATAAATAGAGAGAGAGGGAGGGAGAAGAAACACGAGTGCTAGTTAAAGGTTAAGCTACAAAAGAGGAGACCACTCTCCCTTGGGGGAGTTTTCAAAATGTGTAGGAGTGTGTCTGGCTGTCACCATGACTGGAGGGTACCGGTGACCCTCTGGGAGGCTGGATGTTCTGCGCTAAGAAGGTAAAGCCCTGGAGTTCCCTTTGTGGTGCAGCGGAAACAATTCCGACTAGGGACCATGGGATTGTGGGTTCGATCCCTGGCCTTGCTCGGTGGGTTAAGGATCTAGCATTGCCGTCAGCTGTGGTGTAGGTCACAGACGCAGCTCGGAGCCTGTGTTGCTGTGGCTGTGGCTGTGGCTGGCGGCTGCAGCTCCTATTGGACCCCTAGCCTGGGAACCTCCATATGCCACAGGTGCAGCCCTAAAAAGCAAAAAAAAAAAAAAAAAAAAGGTAAACCCCACACAGTGTCTCAGTTCATCTTCTAATGTGCAGCTGAAAAACCTAGAGACTAACTGCTTTTGCACAGAAACACAAGACAATGTTTTGCATGGTTTTAAAGTACGCTGCGTTTTCTAGGAATGGAACCATGGCATGTTGCTGTGCCTGCTATGTTAGGCCTTGTGGTTGAGTTGCTCATCATTTGGTATCATGTCATCCATGGTAAGGCTCATCCTGGTATTTGAATTACAGCGACCCATGCACATGTCCACAGGCGCAGCAGCAGCAGCTGTATTTCTACGCACAGATTCAAGCATCTGACCATTTCGTTATCTTCTAATGTAAACAGCTGCCTATGTACTTAAAAACTTATTATTTTATTATAAATTACTTTCTACTTTTTCCCCTTTATAGAATGTATATACATAGGCATATCAACCATATATTTCACTCCAGAAACAAAATAATAACAATGTATTATAAAATATTTCTTATATTACACAAAAAGAGCACTGGGTGTAGTGGGGTTGAGTTGTTCTTTTTTTTTTTTTTGTGCTTTTTAGGGCTGCACCTGCGGCATATGAAGGTTCCCAGGCTAGGGGTCCAATCAGAGCTGTAGCCGCTGGCCTACACTACAGCCACAGCAACACGGGATCCAAGCCACATCTATGACCTACACCACAGCCATAGCAACAAGGGATCCAAGCCGCATCTGTGACCTACACCACAGCTCACAGCAACGCTGAATCCTTAACCCACTAAGGAAGGCCAGGGATTGAACCCGCAACCTCATCATTCTTAATCGGATTCGTTTCCATTGCTCCACGACGGGAATTCCGAGATTTGATATATTATGTTCCTATGATGGGGTGCTGTGTTTCTAGAAGTCCCAAAACTTATCGCAAAAATACAGTAACTACCTCAAAACATGGAAATTATGTTAAGTGCCTTCCACAATGTATAGCACAAAATAGGTAATATGATCAGTGTTCCCAAAACTATTGTAGAAAAAGATTTAATTTCATGGAAAATATTTCATGACAAAATTACTATTAAGGAAAATAAAACACTATTATCAATATGGTTTCAATACTTTCAATTATTTGTGTAAATGCTACATACATGCACCAAAAGAGATTAGAAAGATGCATCAAACAGTTAACTGTAATCCCATCAGAAGTAACCACTGAAGCAAATTTTTAAATTTGTGCTTTGTTTTAAACTTCCCAAATTTTCTATAGTGAGTATGTATTATTGTTGCAAAAGAAAAAAAAAAGGATTTCTTTTTAAGAGTTCCTTCATGGACAATCATGTCTACCACATAATGAAGTCAACTGGGAAAGTGTCTGTCCAAGTCTCTCTAAACTACTGGATAGAATTTTTTTAAAAGTTCCTTACCCAAAGGACAGATAAGCATTTTTCTCTCAGACATGAAGACAGGATGAAGGCAGAGGAGGAGGTGGGGAGGAGAAGAAAAACCCTCCCAAGGCACATTTCTGTGCTTTCGGTCTTTATACTCCATCTGAAAGCCCCTAAAAGGGCTCACTCACTACAAGGTCATTCCTGTAGAAAATATGAGTGAGCCTTAAAGACCCCAAGAAAAACATGTGAGGCACTGGCCATTAGGCTGTGTATCCACCCACCTATCTATCTATATCTTTCTAAATGTTTGGTCCCCATCATCTAGAATGCAACATGTCCTATTTTTTACTTTTGCCTTTTAGGGCCACTCTCATGGCTTATGGAGGTTCCCAGGTTAGGGGTCTAATCAGAGCTGCAGCTGCCCGCCTACGCCACAGCCACAACAACACAGGGTCTGAGCTGCATCTGCAACCTACACCACAGCTCACGGCAATGCCAGCTCCTACTGTAGTTAGGCCAGGGGTCGAACCCAAAACCTCACGGTTCCTAGTCAGATTCATTTCCGCTGGGCCGTGATGGCAACTCCCTATTTTTAAATTATTATATCTTTTAGTTAACTTTTCTAGTTATTTGTCCACATGAAAGAGCCACAGAAACTTACCACATAGAAAGAATAGACTGTAGCCACATAAGAAAAAGAATCCAGACTTTACATTGAAGAAAAGTGGGAACGTTAATAAACATCGAAATGTTCAACACCAAACAGCCTGGAAACACATGGGAGCATCATATTTCTGGGAATCGACGTGCGGTCACGTCAAGCTACCAGGAATATCCATTCTTTAAACATACTTTCTGTTGTCTATTGTGTGACCTCACACAAAATCTCTTTTTTACCAAAGACTGCATATTTTGTCTTCTTTTTTTTTAGGGCTGCACCCATGGCCTATGGAAATTCCCAGGCTAGGGGTTGAATCAAAGCTGTAGCTGCCAGCCACAGCAATGCCAGATCCGAGCTGTGTCTGCAATCTACATCACAGCTCAGGGCAATGCCAGATCCTTAACCCACTGAGCAGGGCCAGGGACTGAACCAGCATCCTCATGGATTCTAGTCCGGTTCATTACTGCTGAGCCACGATAGGCACTTCAAAGACTACATGCTTTGTATATACTTTTCTTTTTCCCTTTTACGGCCGCACCTGCAGCATGTGGAAGTTCCCAGGCCAGGGGTCAAATCAGAAGCTGCTAGCCTACACCACAGCTGCAGCCACACTGGATCCGAGCCACATCTGTGACCTACACTGCAGCTTGCAGCAATGCCAGATCTTTAACCCACTGAGCGAGGCCAGGGATTGAACCTGCATCCTCACAGACACTAGGACAGGTTCTTAACCCACTGAGCCACAACGGGAACTCCCTGTATATACTCATTAAAATGGAAACGACACTCCTGAATTCATTTACCAATACTTTGAACGCCCCCCTCCCCACGTTTTAGGTACTATCTCTAAACTCTACACGCCAAAGGTATTTTACCGAAAATAGCCTCCCTTCTCTAACATACACTTCTCTTTATTTTCCTCTTTCTCTTTTCTTCAAATCATTAAACAGAGACCGGTTTGTTCCATTAGCAGATTCAATTACCCGAACGAATGGAGGGATGACATTCAGCCTTACAGCTCTTCTTCTCGGTCGCTGAAACTGTACAAATAAATAGAGGAAAGCCCACTGTTTGTTCAAGGCAAATTAATTTTCAAACACTGCAAGAGTGGGAGATCAGGGAATGATGGGTGCTTGGCAGGGCTCAAAGAGATTCCATTTTGTGCTTGTCATTTTGTGTAAACATTAATTACCATCTGGGAGGCTAAGCTCTGGGCTGAAGTCTGTCTCGCAAATCTCTGAGGGCCTCTGGGGTTCCTAGTAAAAGCAGAATCCTAAATAGGAAAAAATAGCCATCGCATCTGCCAAAACACCAGCAGCCCACGGGGAAAGCTGTGTGGAGCCCAGCAGATTAGAGGCTGCTGTTATTACAGAGGCTCGTTTGGATAGCATCTAGTTACCAGATTAACCTAGGACGGGGGTTAATCTGGCAGGGGTTAAAGAAAAGTCAAGAGACTGGAGTTGAGCGTCCTTCAACCTGATTCAAGTTTACTCCTCATAAATCTCACACCAGAGGATGCCTATGTTCCTGAGGCCTTAAGACCAAAAATCTGCCTTCAAGGGGAGAATCCGCCCTGGCTGTTCAGACTAGAGCCCATTAGAATGGCTTCTGCCTACAGCACAAGGCATCCTTGCAGATCAGTCTGGGCCTGTAGACATTTTCTTCTTCTTCCTTCCGTCTTTCCTTCCTGCCCTCCTTCCTTCCTTTTTGTTCTTCTTTCTTTCTCTTTCTCCCTCCCTCCCTCTCTCCTTTTCTTTCTTTCTTCCTTCCTTTCTTTTTTGTGGTCTCTGGCCAGCAAGAGTAATGAAGGACCATGCTGATGCAGGACCAAACTCAGAATGAGAGAAAGAGGCTGTGATCCACTGTGGGTGGAGACAGGGACATTAAAAAAGTCTCTATTAACAAAAACCCCAGCAGTATCAAGGTCATATGTAGTGCTCCCTGTGTTTTCACCTCATACAAGGAAAGACGAATGAGCGTCCCTTCACACGCCCAGGGCTGTGCTAGTCCCTGATGATACAGAGATGAATAGAGGAGTTCCCTGGTGGCACAGTGGGGTAAGGGTCCAGCACTGTCAGTGCTGCGACGTGGGTTCCATCCCTGGCTTTCTGCATGCCAAGGGCGTGGCCAGAAATAAAAAGATAAGAATTAGCCCCTGCCTTTCAGGAGCTGGCAGCTGAGGATACAGAACACAGAAAAAACCTGAGCCGGCAGCTGGGAAGCCTGTGGCCTTCAACTTCAGTGGGGGTTCTCTGTAAGGTTTAGAGTTAGGCTTCGATAACCAGAAGTAGTAAGATATCTACCTCATTTTACTGCTTCACGTTACCCAGCCACTTTTATCTGTACCATGTTCCTGCTGCACTGGCTCCAAGGATCAGGCTTAGACCCTAATCAACTGAATCATGTTCTTCACTGTGTAGAGACCTGACCAGAGAAATAAGGAATGAAAGGGGAAGTCTCCAATCACTTTCACAAATACTGGAAAAACTCCAAATACCAGTTTCAGAGAAAGTCCAAGCCTTGAGTTTTGACCTCAAAGATACAAACTCTGGGAGTTCCCATTGGGGCTCAGCGGTAATGAACCCAACTAGTATCCACGAGGATGCGGGTTTGATCCCTGGCCTCGCTCAGTGGGTTAAGGATCTGGCGTTGCTGTGAGTGAGCTGTGGTGCAGGTCGCAGACAAGGCTCAGAACCCATGCTGCTGTGGCTGTGGCTGTGGTGTAGGCCAACAGCTGCAGCTCTGATTCGACCCCTAGCCTGGGAATTTCCATATGCCTTGGGTGTGGCACCAAAAAGCAAAGCCTCAATATTCACCAGCAGGCCTCTCTGGACAAGATCACTTCCGCCTGGTTTCCATCGCCATCAGCTCCTGCCCAACCCTCTTCCATGGCTCTTAGCTTCCCGGCCTATCCTCATCAGCCTGGTGTGGTGTTAACCAAGCACAACCACCTTGTGAACCTGGACGCACCAACACCTGAGATGACACTTCTGTTTCTATACATCAGCACAGGGGGCCCTCGTCCCAGGGGACAAGGGAAGGCTCTAAAAGGATGTTGAACTCAACATGTACATATTTGTGCAGCACAGGACGCTGCTCGGAGTGAGGAGCAAATCTAAGCAAGAGGCGGATGCTGGAGCAGAAGCCGCAGGACACATTCCTTAGAGGCAGAGACAACAAGGAGACAGACCCTTGGCTTATTTTGGAGGTTTTCCAAGAGGTGGGACCAAGGCACTGACAATGAATTATACCTTTAGATGTTTGGCTTAAAAAAAAAAAAAAGTCTTCCTAGTATCTAATCATCCTGCCTTTCACGTTAAGAACAATTAAGTGAGGATAGGAGGGAGAAGAAAAGAATGATATCTGTCTCAAGGCAGCCCCCCTTCCAGGATTTTCGCTACTCAGTACAAGTGAGGGCTCAAAAGCTGTCACGCTTGGGGACCCTCGTGGATCTACGTATAGATTTGCCACTGTCCTCACTGTACCACTGTCCACTGAACGGCATCAGCTAGGGGTTTCACGTCCATAGCCAGAAGGGGCAATAACCACGAGGGTCACCTTCTGAAGCAAACCACACCTTGGTATAACGTGTCCTTGTTATTTTGTCTCTTAAGGGAATAAACACTTTTTCTTGGGTCTGTACCTGTCTGTTGTGTTGCCACGTTTATGATGTTTGGGGGACTATGGAATGAGCCATCTAGCACACCGTTCACACTTTTACAGCTTAGCACACCCATTAAAGTTGGCAGGTGACGGGGCTCAAGGTTTCACTGTGAACTTTCCCAGAGGTCATTTTCTCAAGGACAAAGGTGAAAGCCGCCAGTGCCAAAGACCTAGTGAAATACGATCCGCCACCCCGCCCTCCTGCTCTGCACCCTGTGATTCTAGGTCATGTGATTCTGGGTCATCTGATTTCAGACATAGATTAATCACTGAGACCCCTTTGGTAAAGAGGCTGGGTGGGGTCTGCGTTGCTGGCAGGTAGGAATTTCCATCTAGTTCTGTCCTAGGCTCTTCCTCAGCTCCCAGGCCCTGCACGCAAAGCCTCCCCAGCCCTAAGTTTTGCCCTAACCCTCTGCACGCAGGGCGGTGGGGCCGGCTCAGCTAAGGGGGCCCCAGGTTCAGTCAACACTGGCTTATTTTTTCTCACTGCTGCCGAGCCTGGTCTCAAACGAGTCACCTGCACCATGTGACATCCCTGTCGCTAATTCCTCAAAGCCACTCTCCCTGAAGAGTCCAGGTGGCACAAGGCAGGTCTCAGGTTACTCGCGGAGTGAAGCAAACCTTCGTGTCTCCTCACAGCAGGGGACTAAGTCCTGCTCTGGAGCGAAGGGAAGAAGGCGCCCCAGACACCGAGGCACCTGGGCCACTCGGCCCTGGCTCTTCCGGGGCCACGAGAGTCGAGGGGGGCTGAGCTCCCAGGAGCAACATCAGCGACCTCCGCCATTTTTCTACCAAGGTCACACAGCTGTCACTTGGGGACTGGGAAGGTATCCTTGACTCTCCTAAAAGCAACGTTTCCCAGAGCGTTGCTGGAAGACGCCAAGAACCACTCTTGCTGTGTTCTCGACAGGTCGCTGTGGGAAGTGGGCTTCGTCCTGGAAGTGTCTCCCATCCTTGCACGATGGAGGCCCTGCCCGCATTCAGACCTGCCTCTCTGGACTCCTGAGGAGAGATGACAAGCCCCCGGCTCCCACCCCCGGGTCTGGTTCAACCAACCTGCTATGACCCATGGGACTGGGTGTCTGGCTAGCTCATGTGTGGGCTCCACAGATCCTGCTGGAACGAGTGCCTGAAGGCCGCTATTTTTCTGATATCATGGAGCCTCGGATTCTTTAGGTAAAGGAGGAGAGCAGAGAAAAGAGGACGTTGACAGTTTCTCGAAGTCAGTCCTGGCCCGTCTGATCCCAAACTGTCCTCCGTTTCATACAATGATCCTGATGCATTTCTCAACCTCGCTATTCCAAGCATGGTCAGCAGACCAGCAAAACTAGCATCACCGAGGGTCTTGTTAGGAAGTTATAGTTCCAGCCCCCACCCATATGCACATTCACATTCGCCAAGCACTGCTTGGGAGGGTTAAAGAGCCTCGGGACCGCCCAGAGCTGAGGTATCCCGTTCATGAGGTTGCCAAACCTTCCACGTCTCCATCTTGCGAGAACCACGCCTGGAAATAACTTCACTCCTTCCTGGGGTGGGTCCCCTCACCTGCCTGTGAGGGCTGCAGTGGTCGGGGCTGGCTGTGCCGTTCACCACACGAGGAGCACAGTCATGAAAACCAGCAACAGTGACCACACATTCGTGGTGATAATTCCCATCCTAGCTCCGTGCACAATCCCTGCACAATCCCACTCACCACACAGGACAGGGAGTTAGAGTCTTGGACCAAAGCCCGGCCTTGAAGGACCCAATGGTTGTCATACAGAAGAGGAAGCAGGTTTTTTTTTTTTTTTTTAAATGAATAGCACCACGGGCAGAACCAGAACAAAGGACATGTAATTGCAGATGAAATTTTCAACCTGAAACAGTCTGGGCTGCCGTGCTGGGGAACAAGCCAGTGTCCTCCTTTGCTCTTCACTGGGGGAATCCAAGAGGACACTGAATGACCACGGCCAGAGTCTTCACGAGTTAGTCATGGAAATGGGAAGGGGCCTGGACTAGATATCTCTGAGATCCCACGAGCTCCCCGAAAAGTATTCTTCGCTTACTCCTTGGAAGAACATCATTTCTTTATTTTCTCTGACCTTCCCAGAACTTGATTTTTCTAAAATATCTCACCTGTAGGTTAATAAACACTTATCTCCTTGATTTGCACAAATTTTAATCAATGCCACATCTTCAATAGTTATAACCTAAGAATCCTTACAATAGATGACTACAGATATAATTTTCCTTAGGAACAAAAGAAATAAGTCTGCTTATTCCCATCTGTGATTTTTGTGAAATTAAAAGACATTTTTTTTTTTGGCCATGCCCAAGGCACATGGAAGTTCCTGGACCAGGGATTGAACCCATGCCACAGCAGTAAACAGAGCCACAGCAGTGACAATGCTGGATCCTTAACCTACTGAGCCTCAAGAGAACTCTGAAAGAGATTTTTAAAAAATGGAGTGAGGGGGAGGGTTGTGCTATTCTCTATAATCAAATATTTTCTTTTTCAAAGGATAAATCAGCCAATCCTTAAACTGATTTTCTATAAACCATCTATGTAATAAATAATCGGTAAGAAAAAAAAAAAACTCTTGCCATTATTTCATCATTTGTCATCATTTCATTATCCTCAGTCTATCATAGAAAAAAGAAATATGTCCAAATATAAAAGTTGAAGTCACCTGTCTATACGGTTCAGGAAAGCAGTGAAGACAGTGATTGATAGTATAGAAACTGCTTATCCAGTGGTGTTCCATAGGGTAATGGTTAGCATCTGGGCTCTGAAACTGCCTTTCTGCTTGAGTCACCTTTCCATTTTGAAATGCTTAAAATCATCCTCTAGAAATACACAGCAGGAAATTACAACTGTCTTTGGAGCAAGATGGGGCTAGAGTAAATCACCAAAACAGTAGTGTCACCTCTCACTTAGAACTATAATCCTGGAAGGGAAATGCTGGCAGACAACCAAGTTGAGGCTTGGGATATGCACTGTCACAATGGCCTAAATCCTCTTGCAAAGAGCTGAACTTTATGTTCAGAAATGTCTTCAAAACAGAAGGTAAAAGATAGTCGTGCTAGCCACAGCAATCAGAGAAGAAAAAGAAATAAAAGGATTCCAAATTGGAAAAGGAAAAATAAAACTGTCACTGTTTGCAGATGAGATCATATTATACCTAGAAAATCCTCAAGATGCTACCAGGAAACTCCTAGAGCTTATTAATGAATTCGGTAAAGTTGCAGGATACAAACGTAATACAAAGAGATCAACAGCATTTAGATATACTATCCATGAAAGATCAGAAATAGAAATTAGGGAAACAATCCTATTTACCATCACATCGAAAAGAATAGAATACCTAGGTATAAATGTACCTAAAGAGACAAAAGACCTATACTCTGAAAACTATAGGACACTGACAAAAGAAATCAAAGATGAGACAAACAGATGGAAAGATATACAATGTTCTTGGACTGGAAGCATCAGTATTATCAAAATGACTGTCCCATCCAAGGTAATCTACAGATTCAAAGCCATCTCTATCAAATTCCCAATGGCATATTTCACAGCACTAAAACAAAAAAAAATTAAAAATTTTTATGGAAACATAGAAGACCCTGATAGCCAAAGCAATCCTCAGAAAGAAAAATGGAGCTGGAAGAATTAGGTTCCCTGACTTTAGACTATACCAGAAAGCTACAGTCATCAAAACAGCATGTTAATGGCACAAAAACAGAAATATAGATCAACAGGACAAGACAGAAAGCCCAGAAATAAGCCCACGCACCTATGGACAACTAATCTATGACAAAGGAGGCAAGAAATATACAATGGAGAAAAGGCAGTCCCTTCAATAAGTGGTGCTGGGAAAACTGGACAGCCACACGTAAAAGAATGAAATTAGAACACTCTCTAACACCATACACAAAATAAACTCAAAATAGTTTAAAGACCTAAATGCAAGACCAGATACTATTAAACTCTTAGAGGAAAACATAGGCAGAACACTCTTGGACACAAATCACAAAAATATCTTTTTGGATCCACCACCTAGAGTAATGAAAATAAAAGTAGAAATAAACAAATAGGGCCTAATTAAACTTTAAAAAGCTTTTGCATAGCAAAGGAAACCATAAAAAAAAAAAAGACAACCCACAGAATGGGAGAAAATATTTGCAAATAAAGTGACCAACAAATGACAAATTTCCAAGACTTACCAACAATTCATATAGCTCAATATAAAAAAAACAAACAGCCCAATCAAAAAATGGACAGATCTAAGTAGATATTTCCTCAAAGACATTCAGATAGCCAAAAAGCACATGAAAAGATGTTCAACATCACTAATTATTAGAGAAATGCAAACCAAAACCACAGTGAGGTATCACCTCACACCAGTCAAAATGGCCATCACCAGAAAGTCTACAAACAAGAAATGCTGGAGAGGGTGTAGAGAAAAAGGAGCCCTCCTACACTGCTGGTGGGAATGTAAACTGGTACAATCACTATGGAAAATAGTATGGAGGTACCTCAGAAAACTAAATATAGAACTACCATAAGATCCAGCAATCCCACTCCTGGGCATCTATCTAGAGAAAACCATAAATTAAAAAGATACATGCACCTCAATGTTCACCGCAGCACTATTCACAATAGCCAGGACATGGAAACAACCTAAGTGTCCATTAACAGAGGGATGGATAAAGATGTGGTACATAGATATAACTGAGTATCAGTCAGCCAGAAAAGAGAATGACATAATTCCATTTGCATCATAATGGACCCATAGATTATCATACTAAGTAAATCAGAGAAGACAAATACCATATGACTTCACTTATACATGGCATCTAAAAGAAATGATACAAATGAAAATATTTACAAAACAGAAATACTCACTTAAAAAAAACAAACTTATGGTTACCAAAGGGTAAAGGTGGAGGCGAGAAATAAATTAGGAGATTGGGATTAACATATACATACTACTTATATATAAAGTAGATAATCAACAAGATCTACTATATAGCATAGGGAATTCTACACAATATTCTGTAATAACCTATATGGGAAAAGAATGTAAAAGAGAATGGATATATGTGGGTGTATAACTGAATCGCTTTGCTGTACACCTGAAACTAACACAACACTGCAAATCCCGTATACTCTAATATAAAAATTAAATAAAATTGGGAGTTCCCTTCGTGGCTCAGTGGTTAACGAATCCGACTAAGAACCATGAGGTTGCGGGTTCGATCCCTGGCCTTGCTCAGTGGGTTAAGGATCCGGCGTTGCAGTGAGCTGTGGTGTAGGTTGCAGACGCGGCTCAGAACCCGCGTTGCTGTGGCTGTGGTGAAGGCCAGCGGCTACAGCTCCTGTTAGACCCCTAGCCTGGGAACCTCCATATGCCGCGGGTGCGGCTCTGCATAAAAAGGCAAAAAGACAAAAAAAAAATTAAATAAAATTGAAAAAAATAATTTTAAAAAAGTACCCAAAGAAATCCTTCTCTTGGAGCACCTCCTCTCCCAAGTTAACATGGCCTTTGCTTCTTTCTTCCTCAACTGCCAAGGACCACCACAGCTGGCTGTCTTCCGCTTCCACTCCCAGCCTGACATGACTGAAGTCAAGCCCATCCTTTCCCACTCCAACTCTGGATCCCCCATACCCATTACTGAAGCTCAGAATCAAAGAGCAACCTGTTAACATGGATCAGTGGCTCAGTGTGAATGTTGCTTATATAATGCCATTTAACACAAATACAACAACAGTTACAGACTCCGCTGTTCCTCAGTGGCCTGAGTGAGTTTTGAACATATAAACCAGATCATTCTGGCAAGCCTCTGTTTAAAACTCTCCAATGGCCTCTTATCTTAAGTAGGCTCCTACCTCCTCACCATGGCCCCTGCTGCACGCTCCCTCTGCTCCTGATCAGCATCCAAAAGCTCTGTGCTCCGCTCTTTCCATTTTCACACAGACAAGGGCTTCTGAATCCCACCTGCCAAAGTTCTGTTTCTGACACACCACCTCGCTGATCCCTCTCAGTCACCGTAGTCCCTGCCAACCACTTGGACCCTCTGTGAACTTCTAGATCATAGAACTTCTGGTGCCTTCTAAGTCAATACTTCTCAGACATTTGCTGCTTTTGTTACTGGTATTTTAATATATACAACTAGTTTTTTGAGAGGAAAAGGAATAATCTCAGAATCTTTCTCTCTATTCAGTCCCGAATGCAATGCCTTCCATAGAGGAAGCACTTGAAAAATATTTGATTTCTTTAGCCGCATAATAATCAATTTACAAGATCTAAGCAAGCTTCTTTATATCTGCAATTCAAAATGGAAAAAAAATCACCATAATGAGAAAAATAATAAATAATTACACAGTAAGCCAGAAAAATCACATCTCTTTGGCGTCGTTTCCATAATTGAACATTATCCTGCAATAAAATAAAAGTATATAACACAAGCAAATGTAAAATAATTGGAAGTCATTATGAAGTTTAAGGATCCATTTTCAATATACAATAAAACTGATGTTCTTATTTTGAATCATAAGAGATTCTAATAGTCTTGGGAGTTTTTTTTGCATAACAAAAAAAGCAGGGCAATCAAAAGCTTATAGTGTTAAAGGATACACACACACACAAATAATCAGAGGTAGGTAAACATTCCTTAGGTGTATGGCGATGGTCTACATGACAGATCTAAAGTAGTCTACAGGAGTCCAAAGGAGTTCCCATCGTGGCTCAGCAGAAACAAGTCTAAAGAGCAACCATGAGGACTCAGGTTAGATCCCTGGCCTTGCTCAGTGGGTTAAGGATCTGGGGCTGCCATGAGCTGTGGTGTACATCACAGATGGAGCTCGGATTCCGCATTGCTGTGGCTGTGGCATAGCCCAGTGGTTACAGCTCTGATTCAACCGCTAGCCTGGGAACCTCCATATGCCGTGGGTGCAGCCCTAAAAGACAAAAACAAAACAAAACAAAATAGTCTACAGACTTCACAGACAGAGAACAGACCTGCCAAGGGGGAAGAAGGGTGAGGGGGGGCAGACTGGGAATTTGGGATGAGTAGAGGCAAACTACCACATAGAAAATGGATAAACAACAAGGTCCTACTGTGGAGCACAGGGAACTATATTCAATATCCTGTGACAAACTAACAGCAAAGAATATGAAAAAGAATGTGTATACAATTAAATCACTTTGCTGTATGGCAGAAATTAACACCTTGTAAATCAACCATAATTCAAGAAGATAAGGTTTAAAAAATATAGTTTACGGACTTTATGAGTACAAGTCTTATGTGTATTGAAAAAAATAAACAAGAAAATGCAAACAGCGGCTAGCCTGGGGGACAGTTACAGGGAAGTGTCAGAGGATTTTCATTTTTCACCTTCTACAGCATTTAAATTTTCAACAGAATATTGGCTTTATATTCAGAAACATGAGACGAAGTCAAATAACTGTGCAATCAGCCTTCAGATACATTCAATATGAGAAAACCCAAGTAAACAAAGAAAAAAATTTTTTAATTAGCCAAAGAAAACTGCTGTAAACTTAACAGAGAAAAATTACATAGCAATAAAACACCAAGGTTCAACAAAAACTACAAAGAAGGGTACCCAAACAACGGCAGAGTCCAAAGTACACGGGGTGGAAGGGGGTTTGTCCTGATAAATAAAAATCTCTACAACTGCCAAATACAACTAGGAAATGTGCGCGTGCACACACAGCATAAATCCAACTGGGAGATCAGGAAATAGACATTTATAAAGCAAGGACTACACCAATAGAGCACAAGAAAAAAGTTAAATTTTCAAAGCTGGGAAAAAAAATGCACAAATTGCGAGTTTAGTAGTCAAATCACAATTTCCCTGAGGAAATGTATCACCGAAGTGGAACTTGGAGGATGAGGAAAAGAGTACATGGCAAGACAGGATCTCCCGTATCCACCCAAGAACAGACACTTGGACTGCAAACCCTGAGATTAGCTCTCTGGGCTCTGCTCGGTCACCTGACCACACGCACTGCTGCAGTCTGAGGTCTTGATTCCAGCAGAGGCAAAAGAGCCTCCTTTTAGGAGAAAGTCTGGAGGCCCGCAGACCACTGCCAATTGATGATTCCCACGTGAAGTCAGGCAAGTCAACCAGCAAAGACCCAGAGATGGCCAGAGCCTCAACGACAGCCTTAGCGTTATGGTTGCTATTCCCAGGGTCATCTTCTTTAGCTCATTCACTGGACCCAACCACTCGTAGGTCCCAACCACGGCCCTCAAGCAGCCATGCGGGACTTAAGAGTCCACTTGCTCCACCTGCTTTTGTTCACAGAATTGAATGACTCATTGAATTTAAATGTGCCTATTCCTTAAATTTCCTCTTTGTTCAGGTGCCAAGGAAAGCTTTCAGTCCTAAAGCAGAACCATTCTGAAGTCCTGTCCTTAGAGGCAGCATAGAAAAAGCAAGATGAAACAGGGAGCATTAATCTAATGTCCCCAAACTGGGAATGTGCTGTGGCCTGTAACCTCGGTGGCTCCAGGGGCCACTGCACAGAGAAGCACGTCCATCTCACCACAGACAAATGGCCACAAGCCATTCACCCCTGGAGAATTTATGTTTAATTACTAACACTGGTGACGTTTCTTTAGATACTGATTTACTCAGATTAGAAATTATTTTCTCCCCACAACCATGCTTAGGACCAACGATTCCAGTTAGAATTTGGCATTGTCAAAGCACTGGGCCCAGAACTCAAATATCCCCTGGCCAGGGGAAAAAAATCTATCTCCCAGGGACTTCCAGAAAGTGAGAACAATTTGAAAATGCTGTGCAAACACTAAAGGCTCAAAATACACTCATTTCTTCTCTGACAAAAGAAAAAAGGAAGGAGGGGGAAATGATCATATACCCTTACACTTTTAACCCTCTCTTCCTGTTCTCTTGAGGTGTTGCCCAAATTCTTTGTTTAAAATTCCTGTATGCTCAAAATGACTACTGCTGCCAGTAAAAGCGGCTGAAGCCAGTGAGTCATGGGGGCCCCAGTCAAAACTGAGGAACTGGCATAAAGGTGTACTTCAGATACAATTTTCAAAATAGTGTTGGGGGTTGGCATGAGGGGAACAGATACATAAACAAAATAAAACTCATCAACTGGGAGAGAAAGCATGTCTTGACTAGAGGCAATGACACTATAACCCCCTGGAATGCACCGCAAATTCCACAACTTAACCAGGGGATATTTTCCCCTCAAAACCCCCGATCAATTCATGGCAAATGCTTAAACCTCTTTTAGGTACAAAGGAACACAATTTTCTGTCTGCTCCAACAAAGTCTGGTAATTACAGAGCACACAGTCTGAAGAAGAAGCACCTTGTTGAGTTTGTGCAGTATCAGATTTTATAAAGAATAATAATAAAACAATGGGAAGCCTTTTATGAATAGTAACTGGGTTGGCGACACTCAAAAGATGGGAAAGGCGAAAGGATGTAAGTTCAGCTTAGACCTCTTCCTAAATCAATAGAACCGATATCCTCCTTACATCGTAATTTTCAGAGGCAATATATTATAGTTTAAAAACAAACTAACTGGATTCAAGTTCTGGCTTTGCCACTAACTAGCCAAGTGACTCTGAGTCAATCACTTCGCCCCTCAGAGTCTTGACTTCCTCATCTGAATCAAAGGGAAGGCTGACTCCCCTGATTTCTAGGGTTCCTTCTAGTTTCCAAGGGTCTGTGAGTGTAATGGCACATTGGTCAATCTTCAGTTAAGGCCATCAACAACTCACACACATGTAAATATGAGGGTGACATTTTTTTTTTTTAAGCCCCACACCGGATGAGCACAGTCCAGGTCTTTGCTCTTTACTGACCCTAAAGAGACCATCTCCTAGGTAGACACTGACTAAAAGCAAGAGCCATTCAAACTCTAGCTTTCAGATTTTAGAGAAACCTGCTAAATGGATCAAGGGACCAGACTTAGAAAATACTCTTCTGGCTGGAGGGGACCTTGGAAAATGGCTGGATGAGTCAAGTCTTGTCTCTTTAACATTAGAGTCGCCCCTCCTGGGAAAAATAAACCAGTCGTTAAGACTATGAGCTTTTTGGGCGTGCGCAGGTATGAACGAGGTCTGCATCTTTATATACCCGGTGCCCAGAACGCTTTAGGGACACAGACGATGTTTTGCTGATCAAGTGACTACCAGAATGAAGAAACGGGCTGCTCTAACCCTGGTTTTGAAAGCTGAATTCCTGCCAATATGAAGGCTGTGTTTGTTCATGGGCAATTCTGTCTGCAGGAAACCCGAGGTGACTGCAGCAACCTGCCCCCCCACTGAACCAAGTCCCCAGGAGTACACTGCACACACAAACTTCAAACACTGGCCCGTGATCTCCACTCACCCCGGACACTGTGAGTCACACCTGCCCACATCTGATGCCAAGATTTTGCCTCCAGTTTCAGATAACCTGCCTCCCGTTTCAGATAACCTGCCTCCCATTCCTTCACCATAACTCACAGGTCTAAGTAACCCTTCCAAAGTCCAAGTCCACAAACCAACTTCAGGCTCTTTTCAAGGTAAATGCCACATTCATTGGAGCATGTATGCATTTCTTAAGCATTTAATATGTGCAAAACTAAGCTACCATTTTTATAAATTTCCTATCTTAAAAAAAAAACTGTCAGTGATGCAATTTTAGTGTTTCTCACCCATTTTCCCTGTAAGCCCTCTAGTTTGTTCTGTTGTGCACAGCGCAGTGATTTTTTTTTTTAGGAGCGTGTATTTAACGTTACAGCGACACTGACTATACAATTCATGACAGAGTAAACCTCGGCTTACAAAGAATGTCAAAAAACAGGTCAACAGTTCAGGGGAAAGTTTCTGTTGGGCTGCAAAAAGGGCTTTCAGGCACTGTCCGATTCAACTCCCCAATTAGCTTATTTATGAAGATGAGAATTTAAGAGAGCAAATATGTTTGACTCATCCGCTCAACAAAAATGTATTAAGCACTTAACCAAGAGGTAAAGTGTTGGAGAGAGAAGAGAAAAACAGTAAGATAAAGTGACCGTCGTAGCGGAACTCATAACGGAGTGGAGGAAAGACATAAAAAGCTACAATGCGACGTAGTGAAAGCTCTAATAAAGGCATCACCGAGTCCTCTGAAATCGCAAAGGAAGGAAGGACTAACTCTTAATGACAGAAATATGAATCCCCAAAGCTTAATGAGCTGAAATGATGGGTTAAAAGGAAAAAAAAAGCAACTACAATAGCACCAATTAAGTGTATACCTAAAACCCTTGGGACCTTTAAAAAGCTGCTGTGGCTAAGCCGGCTCGCCTTTCTTTTCTTTGAAAAACAGTTGGTATTTGCACTCACTTTGCAGTAAGCTCCAGTCCGTCCAAAGCAATTCTAATGCAAGTTTTGGCCGTTGTCACACAAATCTACCTGAGAGTGGGGGATGGGAGCACGGACCAGGAGAACCTTCCTCCAGGGGCCGCCTGAAGCTGGAGCACATTCAGAGCCCTTGGTGGCAGTGGTGTCGGCAGAGGCAGGAAGGGGAGGGAGGAGGGCAGGGAACTCGCTGTCTTCCAGCATCTGAAGGGCTGGCTTTTGGAAGAGGACATGGACTTGTATTACATGGCCCTGAGGGGAACAGGTACAGGGCGAACGGGCTTTAGCCCAACATCAAGGAGAACTTTTTCTAACAATGATGGCTGCCCAAAGATAGACCAGCTCCCGGGAAGGCATCGGGGGTGTCCAGGCGCAGGCTTCGTGACGTCTGGCGAGAGAGCCACAGACCCAAGATGTGCACATCAGACAAATGGCTGAGTCTAGAGCATTGGGCAGATCTTCCTCCCACCCAAAGGCTCTTGGATCTGAGTCATTAAAAATGAGCTTTGTGACTGTGGGCAAGTTACAATCCTTCTCCATCTCCTAATGAGAAAGCCAGTCGTGTCACTACGGTCGCGCTGACAACCACCCTCTTTTTTTTTTTTCTTTTTAGCCAGATAAATAATTTATTAAACAGGAAAAACAAAAAGCATTAAGAAAGAAGTAAACCATGATGCTACAGCCGTAAAATGCACCCACCAACCAAAGGCCTTCTTTCCACTCTCCTGTGTGCCGCCTGGATCCCTGCAACCAACACCTCTGTGAGGGCGGTAGGGTCGTGGGAAGGGAGAGCCTTGTGGAAGCCCCATCCTTGTCTCCCCTGAAGCCACTGCCCTGGCAGAGCCCTGGAGGCTCTCCCTTTGGAGACTGAGGGACCCTAGAGGAAAATTCATTCGGACTCAGGGTGAGCAGCTGGTAAAAGCAGATCTAAGTTCATCTCTGGTCGAAACCTTCTGGTGTGAGCACCAAACCCTTCCTTCTGTGCGACGCAGGGCTGGTGTGAAAGACAGAGAAAAAGCCACATGAATTATCCCTCGTTCCGGCGGCACCAGGGAACACATGATCCTTCCAGGTGACACGCTGCTCAGAAATTTCTCTACAACCGGATGCCCAAGACAGAACAGGAAAGGCCTCGGAACCTTGTCAAGATCAGCGGAGTGACAGAGAGCAGATTCAAACTTTCCCGGTGGGTGGGGCCTCCACAACAGCATTAAGAAAAACCCTGCGGACTCCACGTGCCATAAAAGCGTGGAAAAGATGTCTGAAACCAGATGAATGGCCTGTTTGAACAAGTACATTCCAGTCTGTGAAGGACTCAAGTGACTAAAAAAACCACACACTTAAAGTTCCAACATCTTCCCTTTCCAGTAGTGAGAGATGTGATGGAATAACTTGCAGGGCACAAGAGGCCACCTTTCCCCCCTGGACTGTCTCCACTGCCCCAGGGACTGAGCCCTGGAACCCTGCACGGTGCAGCAGAGATCCCAGCACGGCAGTCTCCTCTCTCGCAGTTCACCCTGGGCGTCAGCAGAGGGCTTCACACTCCTTCTTGCGCCCACCATGTACCTCCCAGGGAGCAAGCAACTCTCAAAAGACTGATTTAATTCACCAGCTCCTTGGGCCCAACACCCAGCTTTAAAGACTATATGTATGTCCAGATGGCCAACAGGCACATGAAAAGATGCTTGTCAGCACTAGTTATTAGAGAAATGTAAACCAAAAAGTCTACAAACAATAAGTGCTGGAGAGGGTGTGGAGAAAAGGGAACCCTCCCACGTTGTAGGTGGGAATGTAAATTGGTGCGGCCACTATGGAGAACAGTATGGAGGTTCCTCAAAAAACTAAAATTAGAATTGCCGTATGATCCAGCAATCCCACTCTTGGACATACACCCAGACAAAACTCTAAATCAAAAAGATATGTGCACCCCTATATGTTCATAACAGCACTATTTACAATCGCCAATACATGGAAACAACCTAAATGTCTGTTGACAGCAGAATGGATAAAGCCCCATACAGATGTGTGTGCATGCGTGTGTGTAATGAAATACTACTCAGCCATAAAAAAGAAGGAAATAATGCCATTTGCAGCAACGTGGAAGGACACAGAGGTTATCATACTAAGTGAAGTAAGTCAGAAAGAGAAAAATACTGCATGGTATCACTTATACATGGAATCTAAAATATGATATAAATAAACTTATAAACTTATAAACAGAAACAGACTCACAGGACAGACTTGTGGCTGCCAAGGGAGAGATGGATTGGGAGTTTGGGATTGGCAGATGCAAACTATTATATAGAGAATGGGTAAATAAGGTCCTACAGGAGAATGCAAGGGACTACAATCAATATCCTGTAATAAGCCATAATCAACAAGAATATGAGCAAGAATACACACATATATATAGCATAACTGAATCATTTTGCTGTACAGCAGAAACCAAGGCAACACTATAAGTCAGCTACACAGTAAAATAAAAGAAACACATATGTATGTCATACAACTAAAAAGTTAAGGAAAACAACAACTTGTAGACACCGGAAAAAAAAAAGAAAAGAAGATGCTGTGCTCCCTGAGTGCTTCTATGGAGCCAACACCTGTTGCTGTGACCGGTCAGAGAAGACAGTCTCAGAGTTACAGGTTTCAGCAGTAGGAGCAACAGTTAGCATGGTTATTTATTTCCCTCCCTCCCTGTCTCCCCACGTTTTAAGGAGAGAACTGGCACTAACAGCAAGTTCAAGGTCTCACATTTGTAACTTGACCTGGAACACTGGAACTTCCCCACAGGGCCTGGACCCCTGGGAAGACTTTGTTTCCTGGTTCTTAGGCAAGTTTGCAGAAAAGGCCCATCAAGTCTCAAAGTCTCCTGACTGCACTTAAGAATCTACAGGCAGCTAGGCCACACCTCTTCCTCTCAATTTTCAGGTTCCGAGCTTTTTTCATCTCATCAAAAGTTTTGTTTTGTTTTCTTTTTGTCTTTTTAGGGCCTCACCCTTGCAGCATATGGAAGTTCACAGGCTAGGGGTCCAATCCCATAGCTCAGAGCAACACCAGATCCTTAACCCACTGAGTGAGGCCAAGGATCGAACCCGCATCCTCATGGATACTAGCTGGGTTCATTACTGCTGAGCCACAAAAGGACCTCCTCCTCTCATCCAAAGTTGCTCTAAAGGGAGTTCCTGTCGTGGCTCAGTGGTTAACGAATCCGACTAGGAACATGAGGTTGCAGGTTCGATCCCTGGCCTTGCTCAGTGGGTTAAGGATCCGGCATTGCTGGGAGCTGTGGTGTAGGTTGCAGACGTGGCTCGGATCCCGCGTTGCTGTGGCTGTGGCGTAGGCCAGCAGCTACAGCTATGATTAGACCCCTAGCTTGGGAAACTTCATATGCCCTCAGTGCGGCCCTAGAAAAGACAAAAAAAAAAAGCAAAGTTGCTCTAAGAATGTCTCCATTAGAAGCCTTGCGCAGAGGCCTTTAATTCCTACAGCCTAATTCTTAAAATCTAATTAAATTTGTATATTAAAATGCTTCTCTTTATTGCCTCTTGGCTGCAGTATAATAATCTGTCTACATTATAATATTTTACTGCTAATCATAATATCGATAAAATGGGCAATGATGACCTTTCTCCACCTTCAAGGTTAACTGTGAAGCCCGAGGGCTCTGAGACAGATGTGGGCTTCTTCCCTCCTCCTGGCTACTCCTTCTCTCTGGATTCTAGGTCATTTCAACATGCTGTGTACCCTTGGTAATACAGAAGCTATATAATGGCAGAGCAGTACAGAAAAATGCATGTCAACCCAATCTGGCAACTAATCCTTCTTCCTCCAAAAAATCACACACAAATGAGAACCAGATACAAGGGGTCAGGATATTTCTATCTCACACTACAAATAATAGAGCAAATTGGGCTTCAAAAATAAATCCTTTTCACCTGAAAACAGAAACATGAAGTTCTGATTCCACTGTCATTCTAGGGGCTATGCACAATTTATACTCTATAGATATTACTAGAAGGGGCAACATCGGAGGAGGTAAAACTTTTGGCTAACGGGAGGCTGCATTGAGCAGTAAGATGCCTCTTCTCTGTTAATACAGCTGCCAAGAGGGTGCTCGTGAACGGCTGTGATTTATAAGGAGGATGAAGGGGTGAAGAGGTCAGGCTCTGGGGAGGAGAAGGGTGTATTTATGGCTCTATTGCACAATCCATTTAGGTTATGTCTAGATCTTTCTAACAGTCAGAGATGCACTTTGTGGAAACAATCTCCCCCGCAGTATATGAAGCAGGAAATACAACTCCGATAAGCCAGCTCCATGAATGTGATGAACAGCTAGACACCGCTCATTCCCAGCACAACCCAGCCTTTTCCGGCTGCTGTGCTCAGCACTATGGACAAGGTCTGTCACCTAAATGACTCCATCAGTCACAAGAAATTCCCCTTTTAAATCATTCGTATTTGGATAGGTTCAGAACTATAAAAAGCACTGACCGGCATTTAAAAAAAACAGAAATGAACTTCATTTAAAACATATATATGACACAATTTTCCTTAAACAATTTTGGAAGACTGAAAACAAAACTACCTGTTTCCAAACCACTAAAACAATCAGCAATAAAGCATGCCTGTTATTTCATCTTTCCCTTCAATTCAAATTTTCTATCATCTGGTACATAATTAAATTCTAGTCTAACACCTCTTCCTCATAACGACCATCCCTAAATGAATGATATATGTGATCTATAGATTTTTATTTCTGGCTTTTTTTTGTAGGTAACATATATCTAGCACTCTCTCTTTTTCTTTTTCTTTTTAGGGCCATACCTATGGCATATGGAGGTTCCCAGGCTAGGAGTCGAATTGGAGCTGCAGCTGCTGGCTTAGGTCACAGACACAGCAGTGCTGGATCCGAACCTGTGATCTATGCTGCAGGTTGTGGCAACGCCAGATCCTTAACCCACTGAGCGAGGCCAGGGATCAAACCCGCAGCCTCATGGATACTAGCTGGGTTCTTAACCTGTTAAGCCATAAAGGGAACTCCTATATCTAACTCTTTAGTTCATTTAAAATTTATTCCGATGTGAGCTGAAATCTCACCATCTGTTGAGTCATCTTTCCTCCCCTTCCCTTTGATTTAAAAAGGCTCTTTTATCCTACGCTAAATTTTTGTAGGAAAATAGAATTTGTTCTTTGATAATCTGTAACTTAATGGTCTTTTAACAACACCTTCATATTCTAATTATCACAGATACACGCACACACTCACACACATATAAATAAATAAAAGTGGTCACATCTTCCTTCTTTAGAGATTTTTTAAAATCCAAACTCCACTTGCGGGAGTTCCCTTTGTGGCTCAGTGGTTAACGAATCCGACTAAGAACCATGAGGTTGCGGGTTCGATCCCTGGCCTTGCTCAGTGGGTTAAGGATCCAGCGTTGCCGTGAGCTGTGGTGTAGGTTGCACACACGGCTTGGATCCGGCGTTGCTGTGGCGAAGGCCGGCAGCTACAGCTCCTGTTAGACCCCTAGCCTGGGAACCTCCATATGCCGCAGGTGCGGCTCTAGATAAAAAAGGCAAAAAGACAAAAAAAAAAAAACAAAAAACAAAAACAAAAACACAAACTCCACTTGCCCCTTCCCACTGTCCATCAAATAAGAATTGTGTTTGTAGAAGACCTAAACTTCTAAACTGACTTGGATAAACTAATGTTTAGCCTCCTAATTCTAGAATGCCCCTTTGCTCTTGTCTCACAAAGGTTTCTTGTTGTCTCCATCTGGTCACATAAGTCACCCTCAGGCCTGCCTCTTTGGCTCTATCTCTTTTCCCTTCTCAATAGGCATTTTGAGGATCTATTATTTGCCCACCCCCACGTGCTCTGTTTTTCAAATGGGGACATTTCGAGAAAACACAAAAGCACCACAGAAAAGCCAATGTGTGCTTCAATTCTGGAGAAAACAAGTCAAGACAGACACATTTCCTGACACAGGGCAAAGACCAAGATAAGCCCATGCCTCTGGCCTTAACCCGATTCACAAGTAAGCTCTCCACTAGAGCCCTAATGTTAAAGGCCACAGCGTTCCTCTTAACATCCCTATAAAACCTACAAGACGACCCACGACCCCAGAAGGTCGGGGCGGGAACCTAACCTTGGCCCTGAAGAGCATCAGCAGTTCCCCTTCAGCATCCATCCCGCTCCCAAACCGGAAGCACAGAGGAGACGTTCTGAACGAACCGACTGAACCTGACATGTCCCGCATCTTCCAGAAAGCCAATTTCATTTTGTTCGTTTCCGCTTTTTAGAAAAATCTAAGTAAGGCGAAGGGGGAAAAGGAACCAAATGCACCTTCTCAGGCGCCTGTGTCCAGCGGCAACCTATTCAGCGCCCCTGGGGCCAGGCTTAATTCTTGGAGGGGCTGTTCACCCTCAGAACGGGCTGTGTTCTCCCACCTGATGGACCACAGGCCTACTTTTCTCTCCTCCAGATTTCCTTATTATCTTGACCTTGGGTTGAAAGCTTATCATTATCTCCCTTATTACCTTAAAATACCCAACATTTCTTCCTTCACCTTCTACGGGGCTACAATGAATTTAAGTCTAGATAATTACAAAGCATTAAAGTAGCCCTTCTATGTCTCATAACAATCTCTTTAATAAGTCATTGCCTCCATTTTAAAAAGAGGCAGTGATAATGATGAACAGAGTTGAAAAATCTTGCAGAGGCAATACGACGGCTCTGGGAAATAATATACAACAGCTCAAAATTGAACTTGGGGACTTTTAGCAGTTATTTTATGGCTTTACTTTCTATTCCTGGAAACTCTGACTACCTCACAGAGTGGACCTGCAAGAAAAGTATTATTTCCAGTGAGCAGAACAGATGGCAAATGACCATCTGAACATATTCAACCCACCTTACCAAGCTCACCCTCTTCAATTCCCCCAACACCAAAATATGCATAATAATCCCCCCACCAAATCTCATTCTGGTACAGTTTTCTTTTATGTTTAAAAGCAGAAGGGCAGGGCAGGGCAGAGGAGGTATTTCAAAGTTTCTATTTCCATATGCCACTTCCCAGGACTGTCAGTGTAATGGGAAGCCTGGCACATGCAGTCAGCTTGTGACATTAGCATGGAAACCAAGGCCTTTGGTGTCAGCTCAACCTGATGAACCTAAAGTTCAAAAGGACTCCAACAAATAAAAGGTATCTTAGCCAAAGACTGTAGACTCTTTCCATTCAAATTATAAAATATGGAAGCTCCCGTTGTGGCTCAGCGGTAACGAGCCGCACTAATACCCATGAGGATGCAGGTTCGATCCCTGGCCTCGCTCAGTGGGTTAAAGGATTCGGCGTTGCTGTGAGCTGTGGTGTAGGTCGCAGACATGGCTCAGCTCTGGAACGGCTGTGGCGTAGGCTGGCAGCTGTAGCTCCGACTCGACCCCTAGCCTGGGAGCCTCCATATGCAGTGGGGGTTGCCCTAAAAAGCCAAAAACTACAACAAAACAAAAACAAAAATATATATATGTTTAATGACTATATTAACAAGATGCATCCCAAATTGCCTGGATGTACGTGATCAAGCTGATTAGGAAAATGTGAACAGCGTCAGAATTTCGGTGAGGCAGCGTGTTGGGTGAAGGGGCATACACCACACCAGATCTGGACTTTTCTGGAGGTTTGAAGGCCTTCATACAACATTCCCGGGGGAAAGTCATCCGGACAGTTGGCATCTTCCGTCTTGTTCAGTACTTGCCCCGTGACAGTCGGGTTTTCCTAGTTCTGTGGAATGTTCTATTTACACAACAGAAACAGTCTCCGACTTGGAATGATGTAAACTGTGATGATTACACGCCACTCGCTCTCAGTCTCCAAGAGTCTTGGAAAACATCCCATCTGAGATTCCTTTAAGCTGCTATTACTTCTGCAGACACGTTTCCCTCTATCCCCCACCCCACCCCGCCCCTGCAGAATTAAACGTTCAGGAGGCTAATCTTTTTATATACTTCTCTGCTGTCTCACATCATTAAAAACCTGGAGTGTAAATGTTTATTATTCTTGAATGGCGCATAAACCAATTCCTACCAAACCCGCAATACCGAGTTCTAATTAACAAAGTGATTAGGCTGTGCAGCCTGGTGGAAATGGCTAAGACAGGGAAGAACTCGGAGAAGCCAGGTGTGAGGCCTGCCTCCACCGCTCCTCTGCAGCCTGGCTCTGGGCGAGCGGCGGCCCGACAGCGGCTTCCTCGGGGACAAGAGGGGGTGGCATGTGCCATGCCCACCTCCATGTTGGCGACGAGGACAGATGATGGTGAGAAAGTTGAGTAATAACATAAAGAAACAAGAAAGCGCTCTGAAAACTGTAATGCATAACCCACTTCGATATGAATTACTAATTTACTTTTGAATGGTTTTTGCACCTGTTTTGGAAAACAGTGCTTGCTCGTTCTGCAGCATCCTAAAAAAACAGAATTGCTAGATTCTAGAGCTTGGAATCTGGAGATGTACAATAGGGCACGGGGGAAGTGAAGGCCTGCCTGGGCCTCCTCCTTGGGAAAAAGACTGAGTGGATTAAATGGGAGGCGGGAGGGAATAGGACAGGTCAAAGGTCACTGGATAAAGAGAATGTAAGCTGACCCCCACTTCCACTGCCCCCAATGTTTCTGTCATGAGAGGGCAGACCTTTCGGAAGCAGATGCCCACAGTGGGGAGATAGAGTCTGGACAAAGAGCATTGCTGGGTAGAGACAAACTTGGTTATGGTCCATGATGTCCAGAGGTCAATACAGAGGTTTGCCTCTCACTCAATGGGCAGTCTTATCCACCCTAGCCTCTCCCGTTCCTCTTTTTCTGGGCAAGTGCGCAGGAAACGGAAGCCCCACTACGTGTGTGTGTGTGTGTGGGGGGGGGAGGTCCTAAGGGACAGGTGGGGTGGATGAGATCAGCTACCAATTCAATTCTTTTTCTTTCTTTCTCTCTTTCTTTCCTTCCTTCCTTCCTTTTCTTTCTTTCCCTCTCCCTCTCCCTCCCTTTCCCTCTCTTTTTTTTTAGGGCCACAGATGCGGCATATGGAGGTTCCCAGGCTAGGGGTCAAATGGGAGCTGTAGCTGCTGGCCTACACCACAGCCACAGGAACACAGGATCCGAGCTGTGTCTGCGACCTACACCACAGCTCATGGCAACACTGGATCCTTAACCCACTGAGCGAGGCCAGGGATCAAACCTGTGTCCTCTTGCATGCTAGTCAGTTTCCACTGAGCCACGATGGCAACTAATTCTGATGCACGAAGTACAGGGGGTCAGAAGTACTAGCATAGGTAAGTGTTCAGGAAATACACTTATAGACGTTAATCTTACTCAGAGGCAACACTTGTCTATACCGCAGCGGGGGAAACGTCCTAAAGGACAATGTGTCAAATGGCAAAATTAAATTATGGAGAATGGATGAGACAAAAGGATCCTATCAATGTTAAATTTACTGAAGACGGTCATGATACTGTGGTTATATAAAGGACTATGCCTATTCTTAGGGAACAGTCAGTCAATTATGCTGCATTAAAGTGCCATGACTTATGCAGCTTACCCTCAGCTGGTTCGGAATAACCTTTTTATTTGCGTGTGTTGTGTGTGTACGTACATACTTTCTTACATAGAGAGAAACAGAAAAATCAAATGGAGCAAAAATTAAGAGATGGATCCAGGTAAAGGGTATACAGGTTTTGTTCTTTTCTTATGCTTACAATCTTTCTGCCTGAGAGTATTTCCAAGTAAAAAGTTCAAAAAACAGAGAGAGGGGAAGGAGAAAAGAAGAAAAACAACAGAACACCTTCCTGACACTTGGAATCAATAATTGCTATAAGGTGGGATAAACTGAGTAACCAGTCTTCAGTTAGTGTTGCCGAAAACAAAAAAGTACTTCAAAAGACATTCTCAAGACAGTGAAAAGACAGCCCACAGAATGGAGGAAAATATTTGTTAATCATATATATGATAAAGACTTGGGATCCAGAATATGTAAGAGACTATGACAACTCAACACTAGAAAGTCATATAACCCAATTAAAAATGGGCCAAGGATTTGACAGACCTTTCTCCAAAGAAGATATGCAAATGGCCAAAAAGCCATGAAAAGACGCTCAGCATCACTGGCCATCAGGGAAATGCTAGTCAGAGCCACAATGAGATACCACTGCATACCCACTAGGATGGCCGAAATCAGGAAGACAAGACAATTATGCGCTGACAAGAACAGGGAGGAGTTGGAACTCTCACGCGCTCTGGGTGGTAATGAGATATGGTGCAGCCACTATGGCAAACAGCCTGGCAGTTCCTCAAAAGGCTAAACGCAGGGTTACCAGATAACCCAGCAAACCCATTCCCAGGTTCGTATCTGAGAGAAGTGAAAACTTAACATCCACAAAAACGTTTGCGCGGGAATGTTCACAGCAGAGGTATTCATAACAGCGAAAGAACAGAAACAGCCCAAATGTACACCAGCCGATGAATCAATAAAACAAAAGTGGCGTATCTCTGCGATGGAAAATTATTTGGCAGTAGAAAACGGAATGCTGACACATGCCACAACATGAATGAACCCTGGAAACACTGTGCTCAGTGAAAGAAATCAGTCCTAAGAGATCACCTATCACAGAGAATGGATGTGACAAAAGGATGCCATCAATGTTAAATTTACTAAAGACGGCCACGGTACTACGGGTACAGTTAAGAGGGTTCCATCATAGGGCTCCATTCGTATAAAGGCCAGAACAGGAAAAACTACAGAGACAGAAAGTAGGTTAGTGGCTGCCTAGGACTGAAGGGTGTGGGAGGGTTGGGGGATAACAGCTAAGGGGTACAGGGTTTCATTTTCTAACGAAAATGTTCAAAAATTCACTGGGGTGATTGATGCACAACTTTGTGACTATACTGAAAACCACCAAATTGTTCCCCTTTAAAGAGTGAACTTCATGGTATATGAATTCTATCTCAAAATAAATAAATAAAAAACTAGTTGTCCTGTTACTAATAATTGTTTAGTAACAGGCAAATAGAGTCATACGCTCTACAGTAAGAGGCAAGGAAAAGTTCATGGCAGTGGCCTTAGCCTGTTTGTTCATCCAATTACAACAGCTTTTCACCTTACCCTGACCTCCATCAGAGAAGGCCACCTGAGGCCTGGCTTCCATACGTTTCTGAAGTCTTCAGAGTCTCAGAAACAGAACAAGTAACTTCCCCAGCTTCAGTATCTAGAGCATGCAAATAATAACTTGACAGTTCAACCACCACCAACCGACGGCCACGTCTCAGGGCCTGAAACTGGGGATTCATATACTTGGGAAAATAGGTTAAAATAAAAGCTGTATTTTAAGGCTAAGTTCTCTAATGCAGCGGGGAAGCTCCCCAGGGGGGTTTAGGCATCACGGGGTGTGGAGAGCACGTCCATGGAAGGAGAAATGGGGCCTCTGACACGAGCTGGGCGAGAACGGAAGGCCTGTGGGGGTGGACACGTGGAGGCAGAGGAGAAAGGTGTGGGGGGGACGTTAGCCGATGACCCCCACGGCCACCTGCACAGGACCTGGACGCCCACCTCAGAGGTCAACAAAAGCTCCTCAGGCACCAGAGAGCGAGAAAGAAATGGAACCTGGAGACTCTCACACCAAGTGAAGTCAGAAAGAGAAGGACAAATACCACGTGATAGCACTTACATCTGGAATCTAAATATACAGCAGAAACGAACCTTTCCACTGAAAAGAAACCCATGGATAAAGAAACTCATGGACTGGAAGAACAGACTTGTGGTTGCCAAGGCAGAGGGGGAAGAAGTGGGGTGGACTGGGAGTTTGGGGTTAATAGAGGCAAACTATTGCCTTTGGAGTGGATAAGCAATGAGGTCCTGCTGTAAAGCCCAGGGAACTCTATCTAGTCACTTGTGATGGAGCATGATGGAGGATAATGTGAGAAAAAGAATATATATATATGCATGACTGGGTCACTGCGCTGTACAGTAGAAATTGAGACAACACTGTGAATCAAGTATAATGGAAAAAATAAAAATCATTTAAAAAAAAGAAGAAAGAGATGGAAGGAGTGGCCATCGTTTTGACCCCATTTGGTAAACCCCCCCCTTCTTTCTAGGCCTGAATTCACAAAGAACAGAAGGGGCTCCCCCCAGCCGCTAAGCCTGCCCTGAGGTTATGCTTTGGGTTTCCCTTTTATGTCTCTCAGGAGAAAGAGCAGTTCAGGGAATAACTGCGGGAGAAATTTCTTTAATCAGGCAGTATTGTTGAGGAAACAATCTGTGGAGGAAGAAAGTTAATAAATCAGTTAAGGATGTAAACTGGGAACTCCTTATTTGGGCCACACACACAAAAAAACGCAGAATGCACCTTTCTCTTCTCTGGTGAAATTATTGACGGGGAAAATCATCAAAGGCAAGACTTGCAGAGAAGCTGCTTCCAAAAGGGCTTTGAAAGTTGACAAGGCTCAGCCACCTAACCCTCAAGACCTCGAAGACAGTCTTTCTCACCCAGTTTTTCAACATGGTCCTACTGCACTCCAGCCTCCGCAATGACCCTGGCCTTTAAAATTCTCTTCTAACTTCGGCTGGCATTAAAGCATTTCTGAGAACTAACTGCTTTTAAAAATCTCAGACATACCCATCAAGGTCCAAACATCAGGAGAGCCTCGCAAAGAAAAATTTTTATTTGTTTCTATATGTAAACGCTCCCTCAAATCACGTGGACAAGTGCTATTTGCGAGATGATTTAAGACAGCAAACGGGAAGGGAGAGTATATTTCAAGCGTGCGCGGGAAGTATTGAAAAACTCAGTATAGTTTGGCTTTAATTTTCTTACGGACCAGATTCCGATAGCCAGTCTTTTAAAAGATTGTGCCTAAAAAGAAATATGCGAAGAAAATTTCTGCCATCTATTTCTGAATCTGCTAAGAAACAAATCATGGAAATTTAGAGCTATAAACGACTATACTAGCTAATCTCATTTTAAGGGGCAACTGGGTCTTAAAGATTAAATCCAGGGCAAACCAGCATAGGCCGAAACCTACCTGTCCTCTGTTCCCCAGCCAACCCCTGACCCCTCTCCCCACCCTTGCATCAAGCTGTCTTCAAGGAACTTTATCCTGGCTCAAGGTCACCTCTTCCACAGGGAAAGGAAACAAATAAAACCATTCACATTTTTCTTTTATCAGTCCCAGCATATAGCTTTGATAATTGCATTTTTTTTAAATGACTAGCTTCTTTTCCTTAGAACCAACTAATGAGTGCTTTTAAGAGTTTGCCTTTGTTAAGTTACAGTTGACAAAAATGACAGATTCATTTTACAGTTTAAATTGTGTAAACTGGTGACCGGAATCATTCCACCTGCTCCCACGTTATTCACCAACCCGAAGCCCATGTCTGCGCCTTCCTTCAAGTTCACAGTGCCTCTGGCTGGGCAGCCTTCTCCAGCCAGCACGAGCCCAGGCGCCAGATGTTAACTTGTTAGGTCAGGCCCATATTTAATGCTAACTTGCATTAAAATCAAGGGAGGTATCTTAGGATAAAAGCCGATTAAGACAGTTCTTTCGTCTTGTTTCAGGTTGTTAATCTCTGAAACTCAAGTTCTATAGACACCCTGTGATAAGCAGGCCTTGGCGGCTGTGGCCCCTTTTGCTTGCTAAGACAGAAACTTGAATACACACTTGGGGACAATTACTGATGCCTTGGTATAAAAGTGCAGGTGCCCGCATGCTGGCCTGGAGGGAATTGTCTAATCTGTTCAGAATTGGAAAATGACTTCTGTGTATTCCCACAAGGCGGGGTGGAAATAACTTTTCTCCCCGTAGACACCGTGCAGGTCAGAGAAAAGTCACCTGGGCAACAAAGTCAATACCCAGCTTCATAAATTCTACACATCCGTTAGTTCTGATGGATGAGGAAGGGGAAAGCTGGCCCTGAGAACTGAAAACCAAAGTCTGTTGAGGCTTCACAAGCACCTGCCCTTAGAATTTACCTGATCAGAGACTCAAAAAAAAAAAAAACAAAAAAAACCGAATGGAAGGGGAGTGAGGAAGGGGAAGTGGCTTTTTAGAGGCTTTAAAATAAGATAATCCAACATGTTATCCTTTACACCTGCTTCTCAGAAGAACAAAAGCACATGATCCACTCTCAATAGAGGTCACTCGGGTTCCAGAAGATGCTATTGTGTTTGAGCCTCTCTGATTTGACAATATGATCCTTTAAACTGGGGGATTAGAGGGTCCTGAGGCGCTCCGACAGCAATAAGCTGGACAGGGCCTCTGGATTTCTTAACGCTTAAGATTTCATCTTTTCAAAATTCCTGGGATAGACTGTTAACAGGAGGTTCCCTTTATACCAAGGTATTTTCGCTCAATGAGTTTGTGTGTTTGTCTCTGTTTATTTTCTTCCTACTCTTAGTATTTTAAGCCACAGAAATTTAAAAGGGCCAATATCAGATACCGTTTTGGTTGGAAATGCCGACATACTGAGAAACTGACTATATATATGTGATGAAGGTTTAAAAGCAAGTCATTTCATATAGCAATTCACTAATTCCATCAATGAGAAATGTATCCATGATGTTAACTATTTTTTAAAGAAATCCCACTTGTCATTCAAATACATGCATAGGAAATACCAAAAATATTGCTTGGAATCTTCCCCTTGTAAGAAAATAAATAAAGGTTTCTAACAAACACAGTTGTCTCTGTGTAAAATCTTCCAGGTGTTAAATACCTTCCATTATCTTTCTCCTCTTTCCTTAAAATGTGAAAAATTTACAAATTCACGTCCTAAATTGAACACTATACATCTTGGCTCCTACTAAAAACAACTTGGCCATATTCCTTCAGCTCCCAGATGCTTTATTTAAAGTTGAGTCCAATTAAGAACGCCCCAGTATATGTTTATTTGGCTCCTTATCTCTATTGGGGGCAATGAGGCTACTTCTGAGCTTTCACATTCTCTAGCTGTACCAACAGGTACCAAACACACAGGAGAATCTTGACTGAAACCTCAACATTCTGAAATCAGAGACATCGATCCCTATCGGCCATAGATTAGGACTCATCAGGGAATGTCACTGCTTCATCATTCTTCATGTAAATTTGCTATACGGCAAATCCTCAGGCATTTGGCAAAATAAAATGCATTCGGTGTTGACAGTCCACCATAGGACATGGGAACTACAGATCTGTTCCCAAATCTCATTCATTTTTACAACATAATTCTCTTAAACGGTTGCCCTGATTAAAAAGGATTAAGGTTCTGGCATCATGATTTCCATTCCACCCAAAGCATCCTTTTAAAATGGCATGTGATAGTCACTGCCGATGGAACGTTCCAAGCTGATCACATTTCAGACAGGCTTTCAGAGTGCTGACAACAGACCTCTGCTCATGTTCAGCCTGGGTGCTCACTCCCAAGAAGATTTACAGTATAGGAAAAGGGTGAACCCACTTTCCAAATCCAGTTTCACTTGGCCTAAGTCTTGGAAGGAAGGTCATTTCTCTGTCTCGCTAAAAGTCCCAATCCCTTGCTCTCATTCTCAAAAGGTCCATAAACGGCAGTTTGGGGAGACAAGCTGTAACACATGATGTAGTATGCTACACACAACACGTACCGTAGTTCTTCATTTCTGAGACATAATTCCCCCCACGGCCCCCCACTCCGTTTTAATGTTTCTGAACTACACATGTTTCTTGCAATCACCATCGTAGTTTAACCTGGTAGTATTTCTCAACCCCAACCCTCCAAAAGACTAGTCCGTGGTGCACTTGGTAATAGAGGCAACAGGTTGCTTAAGGCACAGCGTTGTTGACAACGATCCACGTAGATGGAGTTCCCGTGGTGGCTCAGCGGAAACAAATCTCACTAGCATCCATGAGGACTCAGGTTCAATCCTTCACCTTGCTCAGTGGGTTAAGGATCTGGCATTGCCACGAGCTGTGGTGTAGGTCACAGACACGGCCCGGATCCTGCGTGGCTGTGGCTGTGGCTGTGGTATAGGCTGGCAGCTATGGCTCTGATTTGACCCCTAGCCTGGGAACCTCCATGTGCTGTGAGTGCAGCCCTAAGAAGACAAAAAGAAAAAAACAAAAGAAAGAAAATGATCCACGCAGATGAAATCCTATGAATACAGTTTTTGCAGTAAGCTACCACTTTGGAAGCCAACAAAGAAAGAATTTCAGGATGGAAATGAAATTTTTCTTCCTTCCTAAAGTTGAGATGCTTTACTTCTCACAATACCTTGCTTTTTGTTAAATTTACTGAACACAGAGAATCCAGTTTTGATATCAGCTTTCTATAACTACAGGGTATAAATCAAATATGGAATCAAACCACTGATAAGGACATAGGAAAACATCCAAACGTATATGCCTCTCTAAAAATGGGTACATCTCCCCTTTTTAATTTTTTTCTTTTTAGGGCTGCACCTGTGGCACATGGAAGTTCGAATCAGAGCTGCAGCTGCCGGCCTATGCCACAGCCACAGCAATGCCAGATCCGAGGCGCATCTGTGACCTACCCCACAGCTCAAGGCAACACTGGATCCTTAACCCACCAAGTGGGGCCAGGGATTGAACTTGCATCCTCGTGGATACTAATCAGGGTTCTTAACCCACTGAGCCACAATGGGAACTCCAGTATTTCCCTTTTTTAAAAGGAGCTGTCTGGGTATATACTTGGAAGGTCTATAAACAAAATGTTCGTTTCAGGGGTACCTGATTTTTATTTTTGAATTTTATGTTCTAGGTTATAGCTCCTACATCAGTTTTACATGCAGCCAATGACCTGCCCAATGAAACTCAAATGTGCAAGAGACATTTCCTTTACTGAAGATACAAATAAAAGTTGGGGCTATGTGAATATTTTTCTCTACAACTCAGAAAGGTAAATTAAAACAGCGTTTCTCTTGGGGAATTAAAAAAACCTTACGCCTGTATTTCCTTTAGACGTCCCAAAGCACTGTGTACAAATAACGTCCCCTCAGACGCCTGCTGACTGTCTGACTCAAGGGACATGCTCTTTCAACAGAGTGGCTCTGGGGTCCTTCTGCCAAATGCAGAGGTCCCCGTACCAGGACCCCAGCCCCGGGCAGCTTCCAGCTTCTTAGGCCTCTCTGAGCCCTAAGTGCCCTTGAGAACTGCAACTGGGTCAGCACATTCTCCCGTCTTCAAGGTCTTGGGGGGGTTACTTGATGTCTCCCAGTTTAACCAGGAAACTGAGAACCCAAAAGGTGCTGAAATGTTCTTTTTTCAGTGTTCAATCTGGAGGGGCATGTGTATCAACTCCGGACAAGAGTTTCAAAAGGAACGTCTCCTTAACACGACGAAGGGTGGTTTAGGGAAAAGTGCCTTCATAAGGTACCCCCCCAAGCCCCACCCTCGCAGGTGATCTAAGAAATCTTGTGCTCTCTAACTCCTAGACCCGCCTCCCCATCTGGGGATGGCTTCTAATTCTGATTTGTAACCAAATCACTCAGATCTATTTTAGAACAGATGAAATTTAAATACCAAACTGAAATAAAAAGTTTGTGTGTAAAAGCTAAGTTATGTGATAAAACACACCCATGCCCCCCAGGCCTTCAAAAATAGTTATAAGACAGTATTTCAGGACCTGACACTTTTTAAATCTCCCTAAAATTCACAACAGTTTGGTCTTTTTTTTTGCTTTATGTAGAGCCGCACCCATGGCATAGGGAGGTTCCCAGGCTAGGGGTCTAACAGGAGCTGTAGCTGCCGGCCTTCGCCACAGCTAGAGCAACGTGGGATCCGAGCCACGTCTGCAACCTACACCACAGCTCATGGCAACGCCGGATCCTTAACCCAATGAGCGAGGCCAGGGATCGAACCCGCAACCTCATGGTTCTTAGTCGGATTCGTTAATCTAAAATACATGAACACGTTATAGATCATTTAAGAATGTGCAATGGTTTCTGGTTTATTAAGGTGACATACAAAATTAAAAAAAAAAAAAAATATATATATGTAAAGAATAATGTTTCAGAGTTCCCGTCATGGCTCAGCGGTTAACCAACCCGACTAGTTAGTATCCATGAGGATGAGGGTTCGATCCCTGGCCTCGCTCAGTGAGTTAAGGATCCCGTGTTGCCGTGAGCTGTGGTGTAGGTCGCAGACGCGGCTTGGATCTAATGTGGCTGTGGCTGTGGTGCAGGCCAGTACCTACAGCTCGGATTCAACCCCTAGCCCGGGAACATATATATGCCATAGATGTGGCCCTAAAAAGACAAAAAAAAAAAAAAAGAATAAGAAGAATGTTTCAGTGGGCAACGTAATGATTTAAATTTAATGGACACTCACTCCCACCTTAAGAGTGCCTGAGCCCCATTTCCCCTTATCAATTAACCTGTCAGCTTGATAGTCAAGTCTAATTAGTTAAATCCTTTTTTAATGAAAAGATTATGCCTTAAGCGTTCTGCCAGTTCCAGGGCTGTTGGCAACTACTAAACTAATCTCTGCAAATTTAGGGGGTAGGGAGGCGAATCCTTAGATTCTGCTGGAATCCGGAGCTCCAAAAGCTCATCCGTTTGAATCGTAATTATTTATAGCCTACAAAACACAACGACCATGCCACACACAAATGCCAAAGCCTGTCTCTCTACCGACAGTTATTTTGCACATGCAAAGCAGCCACTTCCAAATACCCCAGAGGAATGGCTAAGTAAACTGGACTCATCCTTTAAAGTGGCGCAGAGGCAGACAGAAAATGGGATTATTTTTAAAAATAATTAAACAGTTAATGGATCACAAGTTAATCGCCACTATGAGGAAATTCATAATGAAGTTTCTCCTATAAGACAACCAGGCTGGGCCTTTCAAAAAGTCAATGTCACTTAAAAAAAAAAACTTCCAAAGGCGTGTGGTGGTGGTGGTGGGGAATGGGGAGTGGAGTTCAACACTGATTTCAAGAGGCTAAAGAGCCATCAACCGAATGTGTAACCCTGACTGGATCTTGGATCCAAAAGAAAAAAGCCTACTGCTGTTTAATGCATGCATGCACGCACACACACATGCACACACACACACACACACACACACTCCGGAAACAAACAAGGAAAGTTCAATATGACCTTTAGACAAAATTCCAGAAAAGCAGGAAACTTTTTTAGGTGATAATGGTATTGATGTTATGTAGAAAAATACAGGAGATGAACTGAAGTATTCTGACACTTTTCACTTAAAATGACTTAGCAAAAAAAATATATATATATGTATATAATAAAGCAAACGTGGCAAAAT
>PVHT021183583.1:3046404-3056803 GCA_004024745.2 Catagonus wagneri
CCCCCCCCCCCCCCCCCCCCACCGCCCTGGGACCATGGGCTGCCAAGAACAGAGCCGTGTCCATCTCAGTGTCCACTGTCCTGGCACAAGGAGGCACTCGAGTGTCTGATCGACGGATGGGTGGATACACAAATGACGTTCTGGCTCCAAAACACCTCAGCCATGGGAACAGGTCATCAGTCTGAGCCCCAGGAAAGCAGTGACAACACCAGCCTCGCAGGTCCCTTGTATCCATTAGAGAGAAGTTTACCAGGCACACAGCAATGTGGCAGTTGGGATATACTTGGCACTTAGCCAAGGGTACTATTGCGATTACTAACAGATAAGTCAATATTTTAAAAAGTCTTTGATACTGAAAAGTCGAAGAGGTTTTGCTTTTCAACGGAAATCGTCCGGATTTATAGAACGGCTGTCTCCCCTGTACTTTCATGTCGCCTCAAGACTACCTGCTTGCTGGACTCTCTTGTCAAAGACTCTTTCGCTTTAGGGGGCACGAGCTATTTCTTTACACCGTCATTCGACAGGGGACATTCCTTCTACCGGGACACAAACGTGAGCTGGAACTCATGTCCCTGGTATCAGAAAGCTCTTCACAGCAAGCCTTTCTCAGCCAAGCAGAGCGAGGATGAGCAGTGTTACCTGAAGGTGCTGGGTTGCAAAGGGGTTTCGAAGCAATTCTAACAGGGTTAACAGGCTCGGGCTGGTGAGAAATAGGAAGAGAGAAGGGACTCCCGGTGGAAGAGTCTGGTGGTGAGGCTAACAGCACCTTTCCAGAGGGAGGGAGGCAGGGTGAGAGAAGTGGCATGAATGTGTGTGCGCACGTGAAAAACATGAACAATAAAAAGATCTAAATGAGACAGACCGGGGGGAGGGGGCATCCGCTGGGGCTTTGAGATGGAAATGATATAAAACTGGGTTGTGATGACTTGTACAACTATAAATGTAACAAAATTCACTGAGTAATAATAAGTAATTTTTTAAAAAAAGATCCCACTAACCACTTCCTTCTCCTCAACCCCTTGCAGAAGCATGCCAGGAAGACCCTGCCTGCAGGGAAGAACACTAGAAAGCTCAAGAGCAGCTGTCTGCCACCTAAAGGCCACCTCTCCCTCCCCAGGCACAATCCTAACAGACCAGCCCAGGGAATGGTGACTCTGAGACCAGCATGCATGACTGATGCTCACACCGCAACAGTACTCCCTAGGGCAGCAGACGCGCTCGCCACTTCCTTAGACTCTTGAGTCCCGTGAATATCACAAAGTAAGTTTAGGTTTCACTAAATCCCCTGGCAGCCTGGTGGCATAAAAAAAAGGAAAGCTTCACAGTGAACCGTGGATCTGCCTGTAATAAACTCCATGGGGCAATGATTCCGATGTTGGCAGGAAAGGCTTTCAGACTCCTTTTTAAGCAGGAGAGAGAGAGCAGCCAGGGACATGGGGGAAAAAAAAGCAAAATGGGATACGAGCCTGGAGATGGGAGAGGACTCAACATTTTTATTTACCAACCTGATTTTCTAGCTCAGATCAAGAACTCTTTACAGCTTGGAATCCGACTGCATGGAGGTCCCATGGTTAATGAACCGGGCTAGTATCCACAGGGATGCAGGTTTGATCCCTGGCCTGGCTCACTTAAGGATCTGGCGTTGCCGTGAGCTTTGGGGTACCTGGATCCCGCGTTGCTGTGGCTGTGGCGCGGGCTGGCAGCTACAGCACTAATCAGTGCTGGGACCAGGAGCCTGGGAACCTCCATATGCCTCGGGTGTGACCCTAAAAAAAGATTCCCCCCAAAAAAGGAAGAACTTTACAGCTTAATGTCTGGTCTCCAAGCTACCTCCAGCTCTTGAGAAACACCACTTTAAACTGCCTCCAGGGATGGGAAAACAGGGAAGTGAGAAAAACTAGCAGGAAAAAAAAAAAGAGAGAGAGAGAGAGAGAACTTCATCTTTGCGGGGTGCAACTGGCTTTTCCACTTGTTTTTAAAATTTGTGTTTTAGAGTCTAACAGTGATAGAATGTTCCCTGCCTGTTCCAGTGCAGGCCCCCATTTGCTATCTGAGAAGACGACCAACTATTTCTCGCCTGTTAAGAAGGCCTTTAGAGCTATGCAATCCTAAACCAGTACTCAGAAGGTGATACTTTTTTTTTTTCAGTCTTTTTAGGGCTGTACCCATGGCATAAGGAAGTTCCCAGGTTAGGGGTCCAATCAGAGCTGCAGATGCCAGCCTATACCCCAGCCACAGCAACGTGGGATCCGAGTCACATCTGCAACCTACACTGCAGCTCATGGCAACTCCAGATCCTAGAAGGTGATACTTTTGCTTACACTGTACATTCTTTTAATTCCACAGACAAACATTTGGAAAACACCTCAGAGGATATAGGACAGCCTGACCTCTGGGGGCTGACATAGGTGGGAATGAGGATGAAGCACTGAACTGGGGGTAGGACCCTGGGTGACTTGCCAGCCTCTCCGTGCCTCAGTTTCCCCGGAGTCAAATGGTGTGAACAACACTCTCTCCCTTGAAAAGGGGCAAAAGGGACGACTCCGAGAATTACTCCCCGCGACGTGATTAGAACGCAGCCTGGCTCAGAGTAGGCACTCAATCCACGTTAACTACCATCACTAGTGCTTTCGGGCACTTTCACAAACTCTCAGAAAAACCTCTACTGTCACCAGGTAAACACAAATCCTTGCTGGCACAGGCCAGTTGTCCCAAAGTCATTATCATCATCATCATCATTATTATTATTGTCATTTTTGGCTGTCCCGTGGCGTATGGAGCTCCCAGGCCAGGAACTGGAGCCACAGTCGCGACTTAAGCCACAGCTGCAGCAACACAACTAACCCACTGTGTCGGGCTGCAGAAAGAACCTGCATCACAGCGGCTCCCAAGAGGCTGCTGATCCCGCTGAGCCAAGGCGGGAGCTCCCAAAGTCAATAACAGCAGTGTGTCTCCCTTTCATGTGACATTTCACCATGACACCTGATGTGTCCTGGTCTGGCCACATTTGACTCAAAAAATATGCAAATACAAGGTATTTTCCAAGAAGAGGGGATCAGAGAAAGATTACCAAAAGGGGTCTATTTGTTTTAAAGTCCTAAAGTGGCAGGGACAGAGCTATTGATTGCATTTTTATTGTTACCATTATAATTTGTTTTTTAAACGAAGGATCTTCTTAAGGAATGGAAGGAAATAAATAGGCTGTAGAAAAGGAAAGGCTGCCAGAGGCGGCAAAGACAGGGGAGAGCTAGGATGGAAACTGGTTCCGCTATGGAGACAGGGAGGCCAAAGCCCGGCCCCCGCTCAGTCACCTGGGTGAGTTGGTGGCAGGGGTGGGGGGAATGCCCTGACAATAACTGCATGTTAAGGTTTAAATGCCCCTCTGTAGCCCTTTTTTTTTTTTTTTTGGTCTTTTTAGGGCCGTACCCGCAGCATATGGAAGTTCCCAGGCTAGGGGTTCAAATCAGAGCTGCAGTCACTGGCCTACACCACAGCCACAACAATACCGGATCTGAGCCACATCTGTGACCTACACCGCAGCTCGAGGCAATGCAGGGTCCTTACCACTGAGCAAGGCCAGGGATGGAACCCGAGTCCTCATGGATACTGGTCAGGTTCTTAACCAGCTGAGCCACAATGGGAACCTCTCTGTGGCATTTTTCAAAAAAAAAAGAAAGGAAAAGAAAGTGGCTTGACAGTGATATTCTGCCCCAAAAGGCATCACTATGGGCGAGGCGGACTGGCACCCAGCGCCCAAGACCAGCCCCAGGGCTGAGTGGCCGGGAAGGGCTAGAGGCTCTTCAAGGAAGGAGGGTCCACAGAAAATGGATGAATAGCAGGGATTCCTTGTCCTTCTGCCACCAGAAACTCAAGGTCGGGCTCTGGGCTTATAAAGAGTCAGCCAGCAAGGCTTACTGAGAGATGAGTGCCTTCCCCTCGGGAAACCCGTTTTCAACCTGCCATGTTCCCCACCACCACCAAAGAGTGCTTTCCCAAACAAAGTGGGAGGTTCTAGACAGTCAACTAAAAAAAAGAAAAAAAAAGGTAGTTCTCATCACGGCTTAGTGGAAACAAATCTGACTAGTATCCAAGAGGACACAGGCTCGATCCCTGGCCTCGCTCAGTGGGTTAAGGATCCAGCATTGCCGTGAGCAGTGGTGTAGGTCACAGACATGGCTCAGATCCCCGCAACCTGTAGCTCAGATTCGACCCCAAGCCTGGGAACCACCATAGGCAGCAGGTGCAGCCCTTAAAAGATTAAAAAAAAAAAAAAAAAGAGACCAGTTCTACTACTTCACTAAGTTTCCAGTCCTAACTGCTGTCCCATCACTTGAAATTTCTGGACAGCTTTTCCTGTTTGTGATCGAATCCCAAGTCAATAAATACATAAAGCCTAGCTTTGTGGGAGGCCAAGTTAAACGCCAACCAGTATTTCATCACATCAAGCAGCGAGCAGATTTGACCCAAGCTGCAAGGAAGGCTGCTCCCTGCTCTGCTGCGTCCAGCATCTCCCTCCAGTTTTCCCAGGCTAGGGCCGCAGGACCACTGTTTCTTCCCATACATACTCCATCAGTTCAGGCTGAGCAACTGTACTGACAAGGGGCATTTACCAAACCAAAGGCAGAGTGGGAAGAGCGGGAGACTGGGAAGGAGGCGGACACTAGAACAGGCTCTGTCACCCAGCAGTCACAGGACAGTTTACTTACGGGTAGAACACCTATGTGGCTTGGGTTACTGGATGAACTAAACACATGGGCATATGGGAGTCCCCAGCACTCAATGAGTGGGCCACCTCCTGTTCCTCTCCTGGAAAGTACCTGCTCAGGTTCTTCCACTACCTAATAAAGCCAAGCTAGCTGAGTGGATCAAGTGAGAATCAAACTTTTCCTTATGTTCTTTCATCAACTCAGACTCTCCGGTTATAAGCCAAATCCCAAGGTTGGAGGTCATTTTTAGGAGTTGCATTTTAATTTGCTCTGGTACAACCATGAGAAACTGAGCCCCTACTGTATACAAAGCACCCTGCTGGTCACCATGGAGAGGGTCGCAGTTCACTGAAGAAGAGTGGACAGCTGCATCTGGGATTCTAGAAAGAAAGGCAGGATGAGCCAAGTGTTCAAATCCTGGGAAGGTGGAGGGCTTCCTGGAGGATGTGGCATACGAGCATAGCTGTGATGGACAGGTGATGGTTTTAATCTATAGCACACATATGCTTTCAGGTAGCATTCTAATTTTTGTCCCTTCCACCGATAAGCACAAACCACGTAAGATTCTGATTCAATGAACTAAAAACATATGTTCGAGCCATTGCAGGAAAACGCAAACAGAGAAGGGATACAGACCTGTTTGTGAAACTCTGGTAGGACACCAACTGCCTGCTCGGATAATTTGCAACTAAAAGGAAACAATTAAAGAATTGCTTCTCCCTTGATTATATTTGCGGATAACTATAAAGAAATCTCAAAGAGCAGGGAAAGCTCACTGGCCAGAAGAATTTTAGCCAATGAATGCGGCGGATGGTGGAACAGTCACCCTTTTATGACTTCTAGGGAAATGCTGCATCAGGCAAGGATTAGCAGTACCTGACATCATGACATGAAAGGCTCCTGGGGAACGTGACAGGGCAGGTATCAGGCTGCCACAACCTGAACTTCCTGAACCGTCCTGGCATCACGAACACCGACCATCCAGACACCATGAGTACCGAGGGGTGGGCACACTGAGATGCCTATGGCGTTTTCTTGGCCAAAATGTCTAACCTGAATCGATTCAAGGCTCTAGGGTCAAGTGCCATTTACAGGAAAGATGAGGGACAGACGGAGAAACTAAATGACACAAGGGCTTCTAACATGTGGAATGGTTAACCAAGAGCTGACCTGGTTTCTGCAACAAGTCACTGACTTGAGACGAATGGGAGGCTGGGGAGAGGATGGATGGCTCTCAGTTAGACAAGTAATACTTGACACCCTGGTCTGTACCCTGATGGAACAAGGCGTGTTAAGATAACACTTGTGAGACAACCAGGAAGATGGGATTATGGATGGGTACTGGATGACACTGAGGAATTACAGTTTATTTTGCTATTGTGATAACAGGATGTGTTTCTGTAAAAGAAAAACGTCTTTTAAAAACAGATGTGCACTGAAGTATGAAGGGGTGACATTTCACTGTGACACCTGACGTGCCTTTCAAAATACTCAAGCAATAAAGAAAAAAGAACAGACACTGCTCTATCTTATCACCTAAAAACAATCACGGCGAATTCTTTTTTTCTTTCTTTGTTTTTAGGGCCCGTACCTGCACATATGGACGTTCCCGGGCTAGAGGTCAAAGCAGAGCTTCAGCTGTTGGCCTACGTCACAGCCACAGCAACGCCGGGATCCGAGCCACATCTGTGACCTACACCACAGATCACCGCGACGCCGGATCCTTAACCCACTGACTAGGCCAGGGATCAAACCTGCATCCTCATGGATACTAGTTGTGTTAACACACTGAGCCCCAACGGGAACGCCTAAATTCCTGATAAATATGAATCTGGATCATGGGTACATACAAGGTTTCATTCTAATGTTTTCTATATTTAAATAAGCTTGACAATGTTCACTTTTTGAAAAGCTGCTGATGTGGGTCCATGAATTCACTTTCATAGGTACCTTTCATTTCCCACATAAAGACATATGACCTTGAGCAGACCCTTGGTCAGATGTTCACTACTGGAAAAGGCGTTTTAATTAAAAAGCTTTCCTATAGAAAGCTCAGGCACAGAGGAATCCCAAACTGGGCTCCCAGAACCAGAAGCTTTGGTATCACCTGGTTACTTATTAGAAATGCAAGAACTGTAGTTCCCGTCATGGCTCAGTGGTTAACGAATCTGACTAGGAACCATGAGGTCGTGGGTTCGATCCCTGGCCTTGCTCAGTGGGTTAAGGATCCGACGTTGCCATGAGCTGTGGTGTAGGTTGCAGATGTGGCTCAGATCCTACTTTGTTGTGGCTGTGGTGTAGGCCGGTGGCTACAGTTCCGATTAGACCCCTAGCCTAGGAACCTCCATATGCCGCGGGTGTGACCCTGGATAAGGCAAAAAAAAAAAAAGGGGGGGGGAATGCAAGAACTCTCAGTGAGTTTGTGAGCGTCATCTAAGACCCACTGAAGCAGAAGCTCTATGGTGCCCCAGTGAGGTGTGTCTAAAGCCCTCCAGGCAATTCTGATGCAGGCTCCAGTTTGAGAACAACTTTAAGACACCTGGTCTTGGGAGATGTCTATTCTTGAATGCTTTATTAATTTTTTTTTTTTTTAGGGCCGAACCTGCAACATATGGAAGTTACCAGGCCAGGAGTCCAATGAGACCTGCTGCTGTCGGCCTGCGCCACAGCAATGAAGGGTCTGAGCCTCTTCTGCAGCCTACATCACGGCTTGTGGCTACACCTGATCCTTAACCCACTGAGCGAGGCCAGGGATCGAAGCCACATCCTCATGGACACTAGTTGGGTTCTTAACCCATGGAGCCACAACGGGAACTCCCTGAAAGCTTTAATATTTAGGTAGTATATCTTTGGGGAAAACCCAACTTAGATATAATTTTATAACATTAAAATGTTATTATATTTTACATGGGAGGGAAAGAATATTTCAAAACACTGCTATCCATTATTTCACATTCCTGGCTACTGAAATTTAAAAAAAGAATTTACATGGCACTTTGTTTACAAAATAGTTACTGGTCATCACGGCACACTTGCCCAGGATGTGGGTGTTTGATGTTGTGATAACCCTTCATACAGGTGGCCAGCGCGTGTTTGTGATGCAGCATCTGCCAACCAGGAACTAGATGGAATAGTCTGTCTTTGAGAAGCGGTTGAGCAAGTTAGCTCAGCTGGCTGCGGTGTAACACTGGCCCAAGGTCATGGTTCCAAAGCCCACTTGCATCAAACAGCTTCGCTTCAGAACAGCCCTAACTACAGGCCGAGCATCTCTACAGCACCCTGTGCAAGGGGAGGCCTGTTCACCAGAGAAGAGGGAGTGGGAGAGTGGAAATCCGTGGCAAGGAGGACAGCTGGGTCCAAGAGTCGGGCCAGAGTGTTACTTTCCGCAGATCCAGTGCATCCGATATTAAAAGTAAATAAATACAAAGCTTGCCCCCAAATGAACAGACTTATTCCCTGGTCAGCAGGAGTATGGATTTCACCCAGTGATCCGTGGGTCATCTGAGCATCTACAGAAATCTCACTGCCAGGTGTGCTTCCTTGATTTAGCCCCGCAGCCATCCCATCAGAAGCAACTGGAAGGTTTGGTCAAAACTGCTGGCCATGTCTGGGAGCTTCTGATGCTGTAGGACAGAGTGCACATCTAAAAACTACTCAGGCGATGCTGATATGGCCAGTCCAGGGACCACACTTTGAGAACTGCTGCCCAGACCCCCATCCTGCACCTGAATTCCATCTGACCCATTCCTTGTCACGGCACGTCAGTTCTTCATCAGCTGAGACTTTGCCTCCCTCGCAGAAAACTAAGTGTTGGGCTAGGAAACGCAATCCACAACACATCGAGAAGATGAGGGGGCAAGTTGAACTGCAAACATTTTTTTTTTCTTTTTGCCATGCCAACGGCACACAGAAGTTCCTGGGCCAGGGATCAAACCCTCACCACAGCAGCCACCTGAGCCACCGCAGTGGAACTGCAAACATTCTTTAGGCATGCTGGACTGGGCTCTGGGCTGGCAGCATGGCCTTGATCCTCTTATAGCTGACATTCTTCCTGCAGCCCTTTCTCAGATCTACAGGAAGAGCAGAGAATAACAGAGAAGGCCTGGGTGCACCCACGTTTTCCGAGGCCAGCTTTTGCCACACGGTGCAAGACGGTCCCCAAGAGCTTCTCTCCCTGCCTTACCTGCTGCCTTTCCCATGCTGGGATGTCAGTTGTTCACCTGTACGGAAATGACAGCTGCTTGTCACGGTCTACATGAGAGGCCTCACTTGCAGCAGTAACTAGCACGCCGTTTCCCAAGCTGTCAGTCTCTGGTGTCAGCACAGCCCACTGTTCAAAGATTTGCTCTGACATGAGCCGGGCAGCGCTGCTGACTGTTATTGCCGAGGACTCCTCGCTGCTCCGACACCAATGGCAGCTGCTCGGCGCCCAAGGTTTGTTTCACCCAATTATTTGTTTGTCACTTGGAAGCCTCGGATGTCGAGCAGGTATTGGGAAGGTATTTTTGGCCTGATGCACAGGCAGCGAGCATAATGAGGCCCTTAGGTGAAGGTCTGTTTTGTCAGTTAGATGGGAGGATGATGTGCAGTCGAGAAGCCTGAGTAGCAATTAGGATATTTGAATAAGATAAGACACCTGGCAGGATGCTGAGAAGGCTCAGAGAGTCAGCCTTAACTTCTGAAATGCTAGAAAACCTCGGAGTAGGCAGTTTTCAAGTTTGTCCTGGAGCTAATACAGAAGGAAGAGGCAGGAGCGCTGAGGTCTCTCCGCCGCCCGGAGGCCCTGAGAAGGGCTGAAACCAGGCACCAGCCTGACCCCAAAGTGCACTGTGGGGGTGGGGGTGGGGGTGGCGGGGTGAGGCCCCAGGCAAACAATGGCCATGGGTCGTTCAGTATCAGTTACCTGGGAGGTGAGGCCAGAGTGGACGTGGAGAGCCCTCTGCTCAGCAGTCAGCCTCAAGCTTCCTAGTCAAGTCAGGGGTTTGAGCTTCCTGGGGGAGGAGAAATCAGCACGACCTGATGTCTGACAACTGGGGAAAAGGCCATTAAATGGAGCCACATGGGCCCTACAGCCAAGAGTGCAAAGAACAAACCCACGGCATTTAGTTTATGATCAGATATTCGACCAAAGCACATGGCGGCAGCGCCCCTGCTTCAAACCCAGGAATTCCTTAGGTTCTCAGCGTCCCGGCCCTGCCTCCCTTTCTACAACATCAGCCTCCGAAAGGGTGCCAGTCCAGCCGACCCTCATTCTCCCCAAGCAACGTGCGACGGATTTGGTAACCACAAAACGAACCCCGCTCCTCCTGGAAGCCACTCACAATTTTAGTCCAGGGCCACCTCTTGGCCAACGCCAAGTTACCGAAAAGTACTGTGTCTTTACCCCAAAACTCACCTTTCCTCCACAGCTGAGAGAGGGCGGTGAATGAAGCCCAGCAAGCGGCAAGCGCCGGCCTGGGAAAACTTGATATCATGGCCACCTCATAGCAAAGGAAGAGCAGGAAGTCAGGCTGTTTAGGTCAAGGAGGCCTGGATTAACTTTCCAAGGCGCAGAGCTCTGATGAATTGTTGGTGCACGCGTCTGCTGACAGCTGAGAGCAGATGGGGAGGTGGCAACATGCCCTTGATGATCCAGAATGGTCCATCCAAGCCTCGTTTCAATTCGCAGTTGGTAAAATGAGTCACTCCACAGA
>PVHT021183583.1:3056903-3112352 GCA_004024745.2 Catagonus wagneri
CTGTCTTGTTATTCTAATTCTGGAGGGAGGTTAATACTCAAAACAGCTGGTAATTCCAACAGCAGAGCCTCATTCTCTCCCCTCCCCCTTCATGCCAGAGGCCCTTCCCCCTCTTGCCTCTCAGCTGCTTCTTACAGAGGGAAATCTCCAGGAGAGACTAGAACTTTCTGCAGCCCCACTCTTGCTCACAGGTTCAAGACTGAAGTCCAGGCACTCCTTCCAAATGCGAGTGTCCACAGCATCAGACACAGCTTGCTGGGAAAAGTATGCCCTCTGCACACAGCTTCAGGCTCTAGAGGGACCAGAACACGCCGAAACAAACTCTGGCCTTTAGACCAGGATGGGATCTTAAAGCCCACCCCAATCCTTCTCAGGTTAACCACAGGAAAATCCAGTTCGTTGGAGGGTTCTGCTCCTGGCTACAGGCGGCCCAGCTCAGACCTGAGCCTGGATTTTCTATAACTAAAAGCAGCCCTCATTGCGGTGCATCTGACAACCTCCGTGTAGCCTGCTGAACTGGCAAAGATTAAGCAACAAAATCTAACGGAGAAACAAGGAAAAAAAAAGGCCCTGTTGACAGATGATACTCAGATCTTTCCAATGAAGGCTCCTCCAGGTCTTTTCAATAGCTGAGTTAACTAATTTAACAAGAGCATCAGCTTTTATTTATTAACTTTTAGACACATGCAGAAGTTCCCGGGCCAGGGATCAAACCTGTGCCACAGCAGGGACACAAGTCACTGCAGTGACAACACTGGATTCTCAACCCAGTGCACCACAAGAGAACTCTGAGCGTCAGTTTTTAAAATGGAAACCTCTCAGGGGCAGTTTTTCGTCTAACAGTGAGCACAAGCTGACCCAGCTGTGCCCACCCAACGCCCTCTGAAAGGGCAACAGCGTCTGCAGTCTACAGAGGGCTGGCCTGTTCCTGGTTTGCTGACCCTTGCAGGACTCACTTTGGATTAGCTGAAGGCTTCTTTCCCATTACATCATTTAGAAAGCCTCTCTTTGAGTTTTAAAATATACTTGGACTCCTAGTCTTCCTGTTCGTTAGATTTAATGTGATCTGTTCACTGCTCTATCTCCTGTGCCTGTTATGTAGTCAGCGCTCAATAACACTTGTTGCATGAAAGAAGAGTTCAGGTCAATTTGGCGTCCACTTTCAGCCAATTGCAGGGAGAGACGGAACGAACACTGACATCATCCGCTTCACAGACGACACATCTGACTGCAGAGAAGACTCCCTGTCAAACCCAAGTCCAGGGATAAACTAGCCCAAGAAATGCAGCAAAGGACAGGCCACACTTAGAAAAAAAATCACAAAATCGGTATAAAACAAAAGGAAGGGCATGGTTGGGCTTTCGGGGAGAGGAGCCTTCCTAGGGAAAAGCCCTTCCCGGCGTAAACAGATAATGAGAAAATGAGGTCATCTTGGCTAAAATTAGGTTTTAGTGCTACTCTTCTGAGAGATGTGAAAGGTGATAGATAAGAGGGGGAAAATGTTTGCCAAGTGGCTTTTAAAGGCATCCAAATATAACCGCCTCCCACATCAGTCTATTAACACCCACACTTGAGACATTTCCCTCTTCAAAAGGACTCTTAGAAAAAGCAGTGATGTGCTCTCAGCCTCCTCCTCCATAAGACAAGGCTTACAAGGGTCGGAGAAGATTTACGCACCCACAGAACTTTACTCCTTATTAACAGGCGCCCCTCCCGCTGCAGCAAAGATTTGGGCCTCCTGCTTACATCATCCGTTGCTAGGGAAATGCCCCTACTGGCAAATCCTAAGTCACTTCTAATAAAAGCTGGCTGAAAAGCAATGATTGCTCTACTTAAAGGCACAGGAATGGGCATGGAGAGAAGAAAGATGGAGAAATATTACGTTTTATTAGAAGGTGAAGAAGTTAGAGATGTTGGGCTCTGTTGCAACGCAGTCACTTAGAGGCTTTCGGCCGCACGGGCTCAGGTAACCGCGGGCATCCTGGATGCCAGGAAGACTGGGTCCAACCCTCCACTTTCAAGGGAAAGTTCTTACCGACCTCCAGGGAACAAATACCCTGGGACGGCCCGCTCGAAAGGGTCCTAGGGACTTGTTCTGGCCAGTGAGGTGGCTGGAAATGCCACACACCACATCCAAGCTGAAACTTTAAGAAGCTCTCTACGATTCTGTCTCTGCTCTTTTCAAGATAACTTCCATGATGGGGACTGCTCCTCCGGCCTAGGTCCCAGAACAAAGACCAGCGGAACTGCAGCCGGTCTGCAGCCAACACCTGATATGAGACCTCTGCTGCTGAAAGCTCTATGGTGTAATGTGCGAACGTGGACGAATAGAGAGCCTCCTAAGTGCTGGACACCTCTCAGGAACAGCCACCGTCAGTGCACTGGGTGCTGCACAGCTGGACGCTGGTAAAAGGTTTCTAATGCACGAGCACATGGAAAACGGTGGCTCTTCTCCCTCGGCTATTCCAGTGACACAATATTATTTTGTCAACTCCTGGATTCAGTTAATGCTCAGGGGTCTGCTCAACGGGAGAATTCTGCACAGAACACCCACCGTGACCCGACATAGCATCCCACTAAGGATTGGCCCCAGGTTTCCCCCCTGTCCACAGGCTTCAGGAATTGGTGAGAAGATCATTTCTAGGAGGGAAACCAGAGGCACAGCCAACTTACGGTCAGCTTCCCACCTGGAGGTAAAACATACCCTCCAAACCAATGTCTGGGCCACCTTGACATAAGCAGGCCTGACGATGCTTTCTCCCAATCCAGGCACCCAGGTAACTGGTGGGAGTCAAGTCTACGGGGTGGGGATGGGGTTGGGAGTGAGGGGGCGGAGAAGTGGTGCCGAATTTCTGAATTCGGGCCCAGATCGGTTTGGTGAATTCATGAAGTGGGTCTTCAATTTGAGAGCCATTTCTACTTTTTTGAAAGCACAGACTGGGCAAGCAGGTAAAAGACTTTGATGGTTGCCTCAGGCTGAATCAAAGACAACTGAGCAAAAATTTCAGGCACCATGAAATGAATAAAATCCCTGTTGCGCCCGCTCTGCCATAGGTTCAGGAATGAGCCAGAAAAGACCCAAAAGGCACAGAAGAGATTACTCAAGTGGGAATTAATCATTTCTCCACTAGAGATTTTGACATTTCCCTGTATGGTGTATTCACTGGATTCACACTTCAACGAAGTTGCTCCCTGAGACTGAACATTGCTGCGCTTTCTGAGTAATTGAGACAAATATTGTTTGTTAAATAAATTCAAGGCAAGAGTATATTTGACTTAAGCACAGGAAAGGAAAGAATTCTTATGTAAGCTGCAAAACAATAGAATTTTATCTTATCTGAGGAACTTACTGCCGCTTGCCTGTGTGTGTTTTACTGCCAAAATAAAATAAATTGAATCAGCTCACACATGATAACATGCTCTTTCCTAACTCATACTAATTGCTTGGCTAATTGATGTTTGTTGAACTTTCTCCATTTCATTGAGTGATTAGGTACAAAGCTAACAGTTGACATCTGTAGGCGCTTAACTGGCGTCTGTAATTACTGTTAATGTTAAATAATTGTTAGTTAATTGGAGTGGTAACTGACTGAATGGAATCCAGATTGTGAAGCAAAAAGAAACCTAGTTAAATAAACATACATTTTCAGAGAAAACAACATTTTTTCTGCAGTTGTCAGAAACCAGAAATAATGCAGAGGCCACTGGATGGCCGCAGACTTCCTCCATGCAGGAAACTCTCCAGGCCTGGGGCTGACCCCACGCACTTGAAAGTGTTACCAGCCAGGGGGCCCTTTGTCATTTAACGGTTCTCGTTCAAGACGCTCCAGAACAGACCGGAAGTTTTTTAGGCCAAGTGTCTATGAGGAGTGTGGATTACTTTCTGAGACAAACACATTCGACAACCCCGCCGAAGTCAAACACCGAATCGGAGCAAGATGAAAAGTGACGCTGGTCAACTTTTCAAGCTCCTTCGCTAATATTGCCAAGTATGGAGAAAGTCCCTCCAAGAACAGCAGCAATCAATCAATAACGTGAAGAGCTTTTTAGCAGGCACGAGGGTAAACAGAGTGGCGTGTGATCACCCACTTCGAAGAGAGTAATGTTCCCCCGTAACCCGCTCCAGCTCACGGGGCGCTGGGGCGCTGGCCTAATTTTATCTGGAAGGGCGGCATCTCTGTCCAAGTTCTACTCCAAAGACACCATCAAGATCAATGCTAGCGCTCGGAACAGCTTCCAGCCCTTGCATCCAATCGCGGTAATGGGATTCGACATTTACCCAGGATTTCCCCCGCCTCACTCACCCACGAGGTCAGGGAGAGACTAGGGAGCAGTTAATGGAAAAATATCTGGAGGGAAACACTTTCTCACAACACAGAATATTTTTAGACCCATACTGACGGTTTCACACTAACAGTACAAAGCATCTCTTGCCAACAAGTCTCAAGAAAGAAACCTATACAACGAATGCTGTAGGTAAGGGGCTGGCTCCTATAGGAAGGTCAATTTCCATAACAAGAAGGGCTGATTGCCTGTTCTCTGCATTGTGGGGTAGGAGGGAAAACCCAACCACTCACAACGCCTTTGTCTCCAATCAAGCACCAATTACCCTTCAATAGTATTTAATTTTCCGTGTACCAGACATCTCTATGGCCTAAAGACCCAAGAATACGCTCTGAAACTAAAAAAGAGAGTCCAGAAAAAGAAAAATTAAAGAATGAGTGACAGTCCAACTTTCCCTTAGATAGGATTTAAGACAGTATAAAAACGCGACCCAGTTAGAGGCTGAGATGGGCTCAGTTTACTCTCTTCCACGTGGGGGATGAGTTTTATGTCATGTTCTCCTTACAACTAAACCCAAGACACTACAAAGAAGTGTAAAATGGTCCCCATGGGATTATTATAATTGCATTTTAAACTCTATATCTAATTCTTTAAAAAATAAAAATAAAAAACGCTGTCCCATACTCAACTGCATTATTTTCACTTACAGAGAAAGCACAGGATTATTTTAGGGGAGGGGCCTCAGTGGTAACCTCTTACCTTTATTTGTCACCAAATCAAGGAATTCTCCCTTCATGCCCAGACCTGATGAATGAAGTGAGGTCATCACCATAAAAGGGTTTATTAGGTACTCAGTCACTAAACCCAATCATACCAAGTAGTACCTCTTGCAACTTTTTTCTCACCGCATCTCAAATCTCAACCAATTTTTTAGCCAGGTTTTCTTTCTACATTGCTGATAAAACCATACTGTCAAAAACACACAAAAGGCCCTGCTACTTTAAAGGCGCCAACCTCATCTCTGTCCCATGGAAACCCTTAGTACAAAATTGACCCCAAGAAGAGGTCGCGTGTAGGCCACTTGTAGGTCTGGCAGGGTTTGGGAAAAGCAAACAGTCCTGTGCAGAGAGAGCCCAACGTGGCCCCAGTGTTCTGTCTGGTGCTCATCAGGGTGCAGAGTGTCCGTGAGAATCCCTGTGGCTGACCTGGGGGAGGTGAGGTGGGGACCTGCCTGGAAGGTGGGTGGCTGCCCCCTTGATGTCTGTATCTCAGTAGATAGTGGGTGCCCAGAGCAGGAGGCAGCACACATCAGGAGCCCCATCCCTACCGAGATCATTCCCCATCCCAGCATTTGAGGGATGCCCACTCCGCTGGGCACGGCTCTCTGCAGAGAGCTTGGGTGCCTCTCCCCAGGAGGGTCCGACGGTACCCTGAGACAAAGGGGAAGAAAGCGATGGGATGGAATACACCCCCTGGCCACCTCTCCCCTGGAACTTGCCTTGGTTGCAGGACAGACCCTGGAAAAGAGACAATTCAGGGCCTTTTCTCTACCCCTCACCTAGACCATGGACCAGCGTGAGTACCAGTTAGACAGAGGGTCAGAGACCCCCTGAGGACTGTTCTCCTTCCTTCCTTTCCTTCCCACCTCAGCTGGCTCTGCCCTGGAGCATCTTAAGAGTTTAAGAAAGATGAACTGTCATGCCAGGGGGGTCATATGCACCAAATACTCATTTTCTGCAATTCTGCCCATCTATTAAAGTGCCCCCCCCCGCCCCTGTGGCCTGACCCAGAAAAGTAGGACCTAGAGTAGATAAACAAGCTCAATAAATAATTGCTGGACATACTGACTCAACAAGTTAGTTCCTTTTAAGGATAAACAGTCCAGAACTGAGGGTACAAATCCTGATGCTCCCAGAGTGGCTCAACCAACTAAATACGGACAAGAAGTTCGTCAGTCTCTCTCTCCGTGTCTCTGTCTCGCTGGGAAAATTAATTTTTTCTTTGGCAGATGGTTGAGTAACAAAGACAGAAGGATTCATAAAATTCACATGAATATCCTGTAAACATTTAAACACATAAAGATTAAATAAGGCAACTACGACCTTGATTAAAGTTAAACTACTTTTTTATGTCTCCAACCCCACGCCCTGTAATTTAGAGGTTCATCACCCCACCTCTCTCGACAAGCTCCATTCTCACTGGGCATGGTGCGTGTACATAACACGCACGCACGCACCATTTGATTAATTTGTTCCCAAAGGGGGAAATAAAAGGCATCAGAAGGAAGCAACGACTTGGAACAACTAAACACCAAACTCCCTAGTCCAGATTAAATAGGACAGACTCCACAACACAGATAGTCAAAATAAAATCAAGCAGGCAGAAGGAATATAAAACATACTCACTGTGCCTACAGTTCCGGCCCCTCCCCCTCCCCAACTAATTGTTTTATCCACTCCAGAGAAAGACTTTGGCCCAGGACTAGGTTTTGCTATGATGGAAAATTCTGTCCTAAAGAGGCGAGATGACTGACTCCAGCTCACAAACAGACTGATGGGACTTGAGCCACGGCCCCTGTGGCTTCAGCCAGAGCTGCAGCCCCGGACCACCCGGCCCAACATCAAAGCTGAGCCCTCCCCTCTTCCCCCCCACCAATCAGCTTGTGAGATTAGCACTGCCCTCCCACAGTGAAATTTTATGGACCAAATCTGCCTGCCACCGGGCTCAGCGGCATAATCTCGCGAGCAGTTTAAAGCCACGCTTCTGGAAGGCCAGGGCACAGCGGGGCTCCGGAGAGGGAGCGGGGATACGCAGCTCTAATCATCTGGAGGTGGAGGAATAGCCGTGTCCAGTTTCCCTGCGCTCTTGTCAGACTGTTCAATAAGTCGAGGCTTTGAAGATTTTCCCAGTGGTGTTTGTTACCTGGTGTCAGTTTGCCCTTTCTTAACATTGCTTTTTATTGCTCTTGGCTGAGAATACCGGACAGAGAGAAGGGAGACCTGACTTGCAGGCAGGCAGGCAGGCCACTTTGCAGGAGAACTTGAACTTGATGTGCACGAAGCTGACAGTTCCTTGAAGGCCTTGTCAGCCATCCATCCAGTAAACACTGCCACTACCCGGAGTCAAAAGAGACCCAAACCCACAAGCACCTAGCCAGACCCTCTGCACCTGTCTTGAAGCAATTATTGACATTATCACTAGACAATGACTCTCTTTTTGAACTTGTTTTCCTGATATTTAGCAGTCTGAATACTAATCCCCTTAACAAAACTGTCCCCAGGCTGCCCCCCTCCCCCTAATCTCTCCTCTCCAGGGAGGAGGGCGGGTGCTGGATACCAGTCCGTCTACTTTGCAGCACCTGGATTTGCATTGATTCCGGCTCTTGTCATTCATGTTACCAACAGGAATTAGCATAAGGCATTAAGGGGAAACTCTGGAGGAGAAAAGAAAGGCCATTTTGATGGAAATAAGGGGCAGAGGAATAATCTGCCATCAACTAAAATGCTTATTTGTGTATGGTTTCCCAAGCAAAGCTCAGAAAAAGCCTATGTTGATTTTTAGTGTACACAAAGAAACCTTAATCCTTTCAAGGCAACTAAATCACCCCCAGAAAAGCAGCTCAGAAGAAAGGCACCCTGTCAGAAGGATGACTATTCACAACCAAATAGATGCCACAAATCACACTCTGTAAGTAAACAAAAATAAGAATGTGGGAGACATTTGATTGGAAAAGGGAGAGGGGTGGGGGCAGGGGGAGGAAGAAGCAGGGGGAGGAAGAGGCTCGTCATCAATCTCTCCTCATCCACCCCAAAGGGCGCCTTTCAGCCCCCGTGAGGGCAGCGGGGCCTGGATGCAGGTCCCAGAGCCAGCTCTCCAGTCGAGGCTGGTCCTAGGGTGGGCAAACGCATTCCGAAGCTTTACACTGTAGGCCAGCAAAGGAAAGGCACAGTCACGTGGGACTGCGGGTCCCGAGGAGGGGGCGGGGTGTCACTGAAACGCAGGGGACTCCCTGTGGTGGCCTGTCCTGTCCCCAGGCTCCTCCTCCTCCGGTCTTGCAGGGGTGCAGGACTGTCTACCCACCCTCCTCCTTTGTCAAAAGGAGCAATAAACAATCATGCATTTTTCCATATGAGCCCTGTACGCTATGAACTGCAACACATCTTCTTTTATTGGGCTTTTAGCATTACGGACAACAAATTTATATAAACTCTCGGTCCATCAAAATATATGACGAAGTATAAAACCGGAATACTCCATTATGCAATAAAAAAGATAAAATTCAATATGACAATAATTCTGGGAGTAACAGCAATCACATAAGCATGTACACCTCAAGGGAACGCTAAACATAATGTACTCTTTGAAACTGCAATTGGTTCAAATTCTAAAATAATCTGGGAGCTCAAAATAACTGCACTTGGAACCGTGTCGACTAACCAGTTCGCAAAAGTGCTAGCCAAGGCAACTAGAGAAGGCCGAGGTGGTTTCGAATTTCACTTCCTGAAGGCCCAACCCCGTTGCAGCTACCAAGCATCTTCCAGGTAACATGGAAGGAGACCATGACAGGAAAGCATACGTTCTGTATTTAGCAATTATCATGCAAGTACCTACATCAGGGCCCAGGCGGAGAGGAAGAGATCAAACGGTTTGTAAAATTTATACCTTTCAAATTATACACCTTTGCAAGCCCCTGATTAGAAGCTCCCTTAAATTTCATTATTTCCAACAATACTGCTACAAATGAAAACTGCCCAGAAACCTATTGGCAGTGATTTAAGGTAAGTTTTCGTTTAATGTACTGTTATATCATTAGCCTCTCTTACTCTATATTGTAGTTTGGAAGAAATTAATGGGATAGCACGTACTTAAATTTTGCCCTCTTGCTCGTTTATTAACTTTACAGAAAGCCCACAGCAGAGTTAAGGCTTGGTTTATGACCATAATACCGTGAACACTAAGCATGTTCTGCTTATTAGAGTCTGCAGTACAAATCAGCTATTTATAGTTCTCCAACTGCTGAGTCGTTGATAAGTAACAATAAAGTTAAGACATCTTGAGAACTCTTACTCTCCATTACTGCTTCTTACATTAAATGAAAGTCACACACACAGCAGTCATTTTCTTAGTCAAATCCATTTTAAAAAGGACTCAATGTAGTCTTTAAAATAAACTTTCTTTTGATGCATCACAAAAGCACACGTATTCTGTCTGAAGCAAAAACACGAACTGTAAACGGTAGCTCCAGAATGAAAATGGAATGACCACTAGCCTTTGTGTTCGTCCTAGGCCATGGCAAGGACACACATTTAAAATACAAGCTATTGCTCAGATTTAAGGAGTCTTACCTTTGTTTACAATAACAGTATTGAAGAGTTTTTCAGAGCTGGCATCTGAGGCCTGAAACACAAGAAAGGGGGGGAAGAAAGCATTATTATTGGCATTAATATTATCGTCACCATCATTATGACTTATTTTAGGTCAATTTACTACATTTTAGAAAAGCCTGGAAAAGAAAGCAGCAATTTCCCCCAGTTCTCCATAAGGTGGTGCTAGTTGACCGCATAAGCCAGACCCGCAGTGCAGTGAGCCGCTGAGAGGAAAAAAAATCTGATTTTAAAAACGTGTCTTTATTAGACGTATTATCTGTGCAAAACATATTTCTATGAGATGATACACAAAGCAATTCAGCTTATTCACATAATGATTTTTCAATTTCATTGACAGATCATTACTTTGGAAGAGGTACTTTTTTCATGATATTTGCAGACATGCCTATTTTTCAATTTTCTTTCACAAACCAGAAATGCCTATTATTTAATACTAAGCTTTTCCTCATTAAAAAGTGTCGACCAACACGCCCTGAAATTTATTTTTAAAGATTCTTCTGATGACCCCAAGATCCCTGTCCCCTGAAGCAACCAGGACGACCTTGGTGTTGATGTTGAAATGGAAACAAGCCGACCTGCCCAACAGTCCCACACTATACATGCCATCAGCATTCTTTCCTTTCCATTTTCCAGAAATCACGTCTGCTAATTATTACAGTGGCTTAAGGAAAGTGAAATCAGCCTGTTTAAGCATCAGGAGTAAAGCCAATTTAAATTATGCATTCATGTTTTGGAAAACCAACATGAGGTCGGTTTGGAGGAAAATATTTTAGAAGCACTAAATACTTCTGGAACTTGAGAAATTAAACTGACTTAAAAATTAGAAATCTCCATTACATAGTAATTTGATGATGTATCTACATTTAAAGTTATAATAGTTATGTTACATTTACACTGCTTTAGCTATCCAGCCTTTCTTAAGAAATCACTGATTTTTACACTTTATACAGAGATGCATGTTTTGACAAAAGCAAGGCATAGAGTGTTGAATAAATCCGAGAGAAATACAAGAAATAGGGGGAGGGGAGGAGTCTGAACTACAACATATTTTTGACCCTGGAGCTGGCTTTTGGGGACAAAGAAGATATTCAATTTAGTCTTTTTGTGTTACGTTGACAAAGATGAGATATTCCTGTGTGTTATCTGGGGAACAAGTTCTAGTTCTCAATGCAAGTGACACAGAACGACATAAAATACTGTTATTATGACTATGTCCCCCTTTATTTTAATTCTAATCTTCCTACTGTAAGGGTGGTCCCAACGATTAATAAATCAATCAAGAAAAAAATGAATGTATGCACAAAACAAGTGTTGGACTGTATACATTTATACATAAGCAGTTTAAAATAAAAGAAATCCTAGGTAGATGCTTCCTTTATATTTTGCATGAATTAAAAAATACGCCGAGGGCCTTCTTGACATTTTAAACCTAATTATACAAATTGTATATGGTAGTATCTTTTCATAAAAATAAATGGCCAAAAAACTATTGCATGGGGGGGACACAAGACATGCATCAAAGACATCAAGAACATGTAGCTGTTCGAGCAAAAATTATAGGAATACTGTTGCTACGTTGTAATGTTAAGTGAGATTTCTAGGAACCCGAGTTTCCCAGCTGCAAACTTGGGAGTTAAGAGCGCTTCACTGTTCTTCAACGAAAAAGTGTCCTTCTTCAAATCGTTCAAATTGGAATGGCTATGTTAAATTCATGGCTTAAATGGCAGTGGATTTTTTCTTAAAGAAAAAGACTGTTAATTAAATCATTTTACACCGAACTGAAATACCCCTTGCAGATTTGGGAACTACCTATTAAAATGAATCTAATTGGCCCAAAGAAATGCGGAAACAAAGTACTGTACCCACACGACAGAAAGCATGGGGAAGCAGAGGAAAAGGTTCCCCATCTAGCTTTTATTTGCACTTGGTGTTTGTGTGCGTGTGCGTGTGCATGCGTGTGTGTGTGTGAGAGAGAGAGAGAGACAGATATGAAATAGCACAGAAGCTGGAGATGAAGATGCCCTTTGGCTGCCTTGCACGCCCCTCTTACACACCCTCCTGGGGGCTGCCACCCTTGTCAGTTCCTTTGGGCTCCACACCATATTCTCAAGTAGCCAGTCAAGTGATCCTTATGTCTTGAAGCAAACTTAGAGGAGGTGATTATTACGATGCCAATCAGTAAATTATTAAGGAAATAAATCCGACAGAATATTTAGAGCGACTTGGGAGTATGCTAATAAAAGCTTTTCCAGCTCTTTAATTTTCTGATACATGCCTTGCAACTGGGAAGGAGGCAGGGGTCTCAAAAAGGCCTCCAATGGAAAAACACCCAGAAGAAATGACGGCAGTGGGCTTAGGCTAATCATAAAATGATCTGGAGCCTTTCTTTCTCCCATCCAGGTGGTTAAAACTATGGCGGACCACTGTCCTGAAAAGTCAGAAAAGAGCTCCTCAGCCCAAGGCTTAAGCAGGAACTACAAGAAAATTCTTGCTTTTTCTCCTTGAACTTTCAGATTCTACTCGTGTTTTAAAGCATTTGAACAAATTTGTGGTTCTCTGGATCTTAATCTTTGGGATTTTTTTTCCTGCCCCCCCTTTTTTTAAAATCAGAAACGACTAATGGAAACGTGTCGAGCCGAGAGTTAGCTGGCGAGCAAACCCCTTCCATCTCTTTTATTATTATTATTATTTTTAACACGGTGGCACCTCTACATACTAACGATCTTCAGATTTTGCTCGCCATTTCGTTTCATCCCCCCTCGCTGGGTTTCGGAGAGTGAGGGCGTGAGGTGGCTGCATCTAAAAATGATAGAAAAACAAAGCTCCCTCTTCGCTGTTTTTATGGGCGGGGGTAGGTTAATAACGAAAAATTACTAGACGCCGTAGTTGGTGTTTAAAGAAAAGTTAAATAAGTCAGACAGATTGAAGGAAGGAACACGGGGAATGAGGAAAACGAATAAGCCTTCGAGTACACAAGGGTGGGACGCAGCGTCTCCTGTTCAAGGTCCACCTAATTCCCCTCGCTCGCGGACCCCGCGGACGGCCCTCCGCACCCGCACCCGCACCCGCACCAGGAGGGGCTCTCCAACAAGAAAAGAGAAACCTCCCCGAAACTTGGGCGCGAGTTCTTTCCCCAGCGGCCGCGATCCCAGCCCAGCTCTCCTTTCGCTTCCCTGGGCACCGCGTGCGGGCCGGGATCCCGACCTCGGCGCAGGGAAGCGCTACCCCGGGCACCGGGAGCGAGCGCAGCGCCAAGGTCTCTAGCCCGAGCGGGTGCCAGGCCCCGGCCGGAGGCAGGCGGAGCCCCCCGGGTCGGCTCCGGTCCCCGGGCACGACAGCGCAGCTCCGGCCGCCCGCGCCGCCGCTCCTCGCCCGAGCCCGGCGAGGAAAGTACAAAGGCGGGCGACCGGGTCGCTGAGGGAGGGCGGGCGGGAGGGAGGAGGGGTAGCAGCGGGGGGTTCGGGCGCGCCAGACGCGAGCAGCTAGCCCCTGCCACCCCTGCCCGCCCGCCCGGCCGCCACAACAAAAGACCCCCGGCCCTCTGCCTCCCTCCGGACCACGGGCGGCAAGCGAGGCAGCCGCGCCCCCGGGGCTGCATTACCTGGTCGTAAAGGGTTAAGCAGTCCTGTCAGCCCCAAGTTCATGGTTTGGTTCCAGAGCAAAGCTCACGATGGGGGATCGTCAGAGACCAGGGGGGAAACCAGCCAAACACACGAAGAGAAAACGCCCAACTCCGACCGGGCTCCGTCCGCACGAGTCTCTCCTTTCCAGGTGAAAGTCTGAAAGCGGAGGCACGCCAACCAAATCCGTACGAGCGGCAGCTCCGCGGCGGCCGAGCGCCAGCGCCTGCACACATCCAGCGCGGCCGAGGCCAAGCGGACGGCGGGCGGCCGTGAGGGAGCGCCCAGCCGGCGCTCGCCCCCTGCCTCCGGGCGGCTCCTGCGGCGCGCGGGGCCTCGGGGCACGGCGGGGACTGGAGGGGCGTCCCGGGAGGGCCGGCGGGCGGACCAGGCGGAGAGGAGCGGCCCGAGCCGCGGCCGCGGCGCGCGGAGCTAAGAGCGAGGCGGCGGCGGCGGCGACAGGACAAAGGAGACCATGTGCGGAGGGGAGGAGGGAGAGGGAGGAGGAGGAGGAGGGCGCGCGGCGGCGGCGGCGGCTTCTCCCCGGCGGCCGCCTCGGGCTCCCCGACTGCCGCTCCCGCCTCTCCAGCAGCACCGCTGGCCGACCAGTCCCGCCGCCACCGCCGCGGCGCTGAAGGAGATGCTCTGGGAGTCTATTCGGGGCCGATCTCGCTGGCGCGCGGCGCGGGCGGCGCTGCAGCGGCCGGGGCGCCGGGCGGGCTGCGCGGGGCCGGCGGCGCCTCCCGGCCGGAGCTCGCGGGCAGGCGGGCGGGCAGCGCCTGGGGCTGGCTCGGCTCCGGCCCGCGCTCCGCTCGCGGGCGCCTGCCTCTCCCGCCGGCTCGCCGCTCAAGTGAACTCCATCGGCGGCCGCCGCCGGCGCCGCGGGTTCCCTGGCTGGACGGGTGGCGGGAGGGGGCGGCGGCGGCACAGGGGCCCCTAGCTCCGGACTTCGCTCCCCGACTGCGCCGAGCGCGCCTCCTCCAGACGCTCGCAGCTCTCGGAGCGGGACTTCCTCCGCGCGCCGAGTCCGAGCCGCCGGTGCCGCCGCCCCTCCCCCGTCCCGCCCCGCGCGCCCCGCCCCTCGCCGCCCCTCCTCTCGGCCCCGGCGCCGGGTCGGCCCCGCGGGGGCGCAGTCCCAGGGCTCGACATCGACAGCTGTCGCTCCCCCCGCGGCTCGGGCCCGAGGTCCCCACGGCCGCCTTCCCGGCGGGCGGGCGCGGCGGGCACTGCCGCCCTCCCCGCAGCTGCCGCTTCCAATACTGTGCCGCGGCAGGGAAAGGCCACTAGGCCCACAGGCTGGGGCTGTATTGCCACTAGGCCAGTTACATCTGCAGAGAGCCAGCTCTCGGGGTAGTTGTGTTGAGAAATGACAAAGTGAGTTATGGAAACCTCCTGGTACATAGTAGGTGTCCAATAAACACGTTGTTGAAAATGGGCGGGGGTGCAGAGACTAGTATTGGAAAAAAGTACTTAATCCAACATTATCCACGCCTGATCAAAGACTGAACTCAGGGTCTCAAGGATTCCACTGATGAAGTGGCCATTACAAGCCTCCCCCCCTTAGTCCTTAAATCCACTGTCATTTATACACCTCCCATCCACAAATGTGCAGCTGGTTGGAACCACCAGATGTAGGGAAAGGATTAAAGCAATGCTGCAGCCTCACTAAATGCACAATTACTATCACCCTAACATTTATCATCATGTGTCCTCTAGCGCCCAGTGTAGCGCCTGGCTGGAAGGGGGTGGTGGTGCTGAATGACCACGAACTTGGCCCCTGGTGGATTTCCCTGAGCAACACACTGGCACCAGCGCACCAAAGCTCCCTTCTGCCCAGTCTGGTGGGCCCCTGGCCAGAATTCTGGCCCCTTTATCCACTGTCCCAACCACAGAAGCCTTGCAAGACTACCAGGCTATACCTGGGGGAGCGAGGAGACCCCCCTGCAAACATCTGGAGTTTTCATTCCATCCCTGCGGTTTGTCAGGGTCCCTCCTTGGTGCACAGGAGAGGTTGCTAAGGTTTCCTCAGCACAAGGTAAAAAGCCCAGCAAAGGCCTAGGTTGCAACTGGGAGGGTTCTGGGGTAGAGCCAGTGGGTGAGAGCTCCTGATTTCCCTTCAGTGCCACTGTCACCTGGAGTGCCACTGGGAGAGAGGAAAGGGACAGGGCTGGGGGAGACGTACACCACATACAAATGACATGGAGGCTGGTTTCAAGCAGTAACATCCATTCTTCACCTCTTTGAAGTTGAACATCCATCACGGTTGATTTCATGGCACTCTCGAAAAAACCTCTCAAGGGAAAAAAAGTGGGTGCTTGCCGTATGGCATAATTTTTCTCCAACTTCCAAATATAATTAATTTCAGAAATAGGCTCTCTCTCCCTAGCTTCACAACACTTCCCGCACCCCAAATGGTAGCACTGTGGGGTGTTTCTAACAAATTTTTTTTTTTTAAAGATCGGTAATAGAGATTTTTCTCTACCCCGACTACCAAGGAAATCAGAAGGAAAGGGTGCCTTGGAAGGTGTGAGTTTGGAGTTGGATTTTCCAATTGCTTAAGAGATGTCTCAAAAACCAGCCTAAACGAGTTCCCGTTGTGGCTCAGCAGTAACAAACCCAACTAGTACCCATGAGGACTGGGGTTCAATCCCTGGCCTCACTCAGTGGGTTAAGACTCTGGTGTGGCCGTGAGCTGTGGTGTAGGTCACAGATGCGACTCAGATCCTGTGTTGCTGTGGCTGTGGCGTAGGCTGGGAGCTACAGCTCGGCTCTGACCCCTAGCCTAGGAACTTCCATATGCCACAGGTGCGGCCCTAAAAAAAAAACAGAAACAAAAAAACTGCCAAAGCCCTCAGGAAGCCAGAGGGCATTCATTCTGAAGCTGTTTCTACATTACCAAGATAGCTCAAAGGCAAACATTAAATTTTCAAGAAAAGACATTAAAATGTTTCCGAGCAATCAAAACCGGACAGTTTTCTTGTCTGGTTTGCTAATAAAATCAGTATTACAGGGAAGAAATTGCCAGAGCTCCTGCCAGGTCCCCTACAGGGTAAACTGAGACGCACAAAAGCATGGGCAACTTAGCTGACCGGCTCAAACAACCGCTTAGTTCTCCAAGTGCTTTCATCAGGCAGCACTGCTGACACTCGCCACGCAGCGCATTAGATTGTCATCTCTGATTATCAGGGATTAGACCTCAGATGAAAGCCTGGGACAGATCTGCATGCGTCTCTGTATCTTGATTATCTGTAATGGAGAGGAATGCAGAACTGCCAAGAGCTTAGCCTCTGGAGAAGCCACAGACAGGGCCTCTGCACCACAGCATCCATATTCAGGCCCCCTGCACCCCGCTGGCGCCCCACGCCCTGGCACAGTCCCCACCGCCACTTTACTTCATTCCTCAGCCTCTCACCAGACCCACCAATGAGTCCACTCTGACTGAGTTCCAAGCTGCTCTCTTCCCCCTCCTTTCTGGAGGGGGGGGAACCAGTGTCAAAACTGGAAGGGAGTAGCTACAGCCAGCATCAGAAGCAGAAAGAAGGAAGACAGAAAACAAGAGGATCATCCACACACTGGGTGACTGGATCCTGGTCAGAGATCTGACTTGCAAGAATCAAGAGTTATTATTATTTTTTCTTTATGGCGGGGCCTATGGCATTCGGAACTTCCCAGGCCAGGGACTGAACCCCAGCCACAGCAGTGGCAACACCGGATCCTTAACTGCTATACCACCAGGGAACTCCCTTTTTTTTCCCCCCTTGAGAAATTTAGCTTCCCTTTATTGAAATTTTAATCTAAAGATTACAAAATCAAAGGCTGGAAGCCATTGTGTCTGTTATATTTAGAAGATTGAACATGCTAAGAACTAGGGGCTTCCTATTATCACCTTCAGCCTCTGAACCAGATCTGAGAAGGGCGGGTCTTATAAAGGGGAGGACCTGACAGGAAGCAGGTAGTAAACATATGGATTCAATGGTCTTTACAGTGTTCGATCAATTATTTCAGAAACAAAACCAAGTTTGTTTGTTTGTTTTTGTCTTTTTAAGGTCGCACCCTCGGCATATGGAGGTTCCCAGGCTAGGAGTCAAATCGGAACTGTAGACTCTGGCCTACACCACAGCCATAGCAACGCCAGATCCAAGCCGTGTCTGTGACCTACACCACAGCTCACAGCAGCGCCGGATCCTCAACCCACTGAGCGAGGCCAGGGATCAAACCCGCGTCCTCATGGATACTAGTCAGATTGGTTACCACTGAGCCACAATGGGAACTCCCCCAAACCAAGTTTTAATATATGACCAAAGGCTTTAGGCAAGTTAACGTTTAGCTAAAAATTTTTAAAAAGCTAAATTAAAATGTTTAATTCTCAAGTCTCAAAACATATCTAAAAATAAAAATAACCTAGGTTTACAAACTAATGGACGTTCTCCTAAATTAATCTAAAATGGCAGAGTTTTAAGGCTTAAAACGTGACAGCGATTCAGTTTATATCACAAATTACCAGACTGAGACTAAACATCTTTTGGTAAAATACTCTTAAAATCTCTGCTCTTCTGTCAAGTACCTTAGATAGAAAAAAGGTCTTTAATTTCATGGCGTTCTCTCTCATAAATACAACTTCGGGTACTCTTCTAGCAGAAGAACACGTGCGGAGTGATTCTTGGGGTAGCTTAAAGGAAGCGGAAGTCTTTTTTACAAGAATATTCTGCAGTTTTCCTATGTCAAATTACGTAGTTTCAAAAGACCAAGAAAAGGGAGTGATAACACATGAGTTATCACTTGGGAAAGAAGTCACCCCCAGCCCCGCACCCCCAGCCCTGGCTTATTTCTGTGTCTCCCAGAGACCTGAGCTTCTCAAATTCTAAAGCTTTTCTTTTTTTTCTTTTTGTCTTTTGTCTTTTTAGGGCCGCACTGGTGGCATATGGAGGTTCCCAGGCTAGGGGTCGAATCAGAGCCACAGCCGCTGGCCGACACCACAGCCACAACCACGCCAGATCCGAGCTGCGTCTGCAACCTACACCACAGCTCACGGCAATGTCGGATCCTTAGCCCACTGAGCAGGGACAGGGATTGAACCCACGTCCTCATGGACACCAGCTGGGTTCGTTAACCACTGAGCCACGACGGAAACTCCCTCAAATTCTAAAGCTTTTCAAGCTTTGGAAATGCCAGTTTCTATCTGTTCTTCGGGGAGATGTAACGAGCCAGCATCTGGTTGCCATCACGGCCCTGTCACCTGCGAGCCAGGAGACCTTGGGTAAAACTCCTCTCTCTCCCACCGCAGTCTCCTCGTCTGTAAAATGAGGTGGCCACAGCACCTAGACGTTACAGGGCTGCTGTCAGTCACAGCTCCCAGCACTTGGTAAGTGGGACACATGTGTTGGCTACCAGGACTAAAGATGACACTCTTCTTTTCGATTCCTGTGGAGACCAACAAAATAAAAGCGCACTGTGGAAAGGCTGCAATGTCCACGGCCAGGCTTTCTGCAGAATCCCCTCAATGCGGCCCACCACCGTAATGATGACAATAATCACAGGAACATCAAAAGCAACACTAAGCCCAGAAGTGGTGACAGTGGTTTGCGGCATCTGTCTTAGAGCACAGGGAGCGCTGCCTTCAGAGAGGCGTCACCGCCGGCAGCTCCTCTGGATGAGGTCCCAGCCTGAATACTGCATGTTGCACAGCCTGGGTCACCTCATAAGGCGGGAGGGATCAGAGTACGTTGATCTTGGGGTTCAGTCTTGAATCAAGAAAAGGTTATCAGGAGTTCCCGTCGTGGCGCAGTGGTTAACGAATCCAACTAGGAACCACGAGGTTGCGGGTTCGATCCCTGCTCAGTGGGTTAACGATCCAGCGTCGCGGTGAGCTGTGGTGCAGGTTGCAGACGCGGTTCGGATCCTGCGTTGCTGTGGCTGCGGCGCAGGCCAGTGGCTACAGCTCCGATTAGACCCCTAGCCTGGGAACCTCCACATGCCGTGGGTGCGGCCATAAAATGACAAAAGGCAAAAAAAAAAAAAGAAAAGAAAAGGTTATCAGGAGTTCCTGTCATGGCTCAGAGGTTAACGAATCCAACTAGGAACCATGAGGTTGCGGCTTGGATCCCGCGTTGCTGTGGCTGTGGCGAAGGCCGGCAGCTACAGCTCCTGTTAGACCCCTAGCCTGGGAACCTCCATATGCCATGGGTGCGACCCTAGATAAGGCAAAAAGACAAAAAAAAAAGAAAGAAGAGGTTATCAGAGTTCCCAGGGCTTTAAAGACCTGATCCACCCCGCAATGGTGAAGGCTTCAATTTCTTAAAACATAAAGTAGCGGGCACCCGATGACGTCACTATGACACGTTCAACTGTGATTTCCAGTTTAAATGGGTCCATGGTTTTGTCTGTGATCATACACATGGTTTCTTATTGGTGCAGAGCCTGTTTCGGTTTTTGTTCCTTTTCTTGGAAGATACCCACTGCCTCCAGTTGATTTTTAATTCAACCATACAGGGACTGTCTCCTGGGTCTCTAGTCATGCGACAGCCGAGAGAAACAACGATATAAAGAGACGAGGCCAGCACTTCATCTATGTGTGAGGATATAAAATGCCTGTTCCCTGAGATTGCCTTTTTTTTCTAAACCCACCTGGCTTGCTTTATTTATTTATTTGCTTTTTGAGGGACTAGTGGCACATGGAAGTTCCCAGGCTAGGGGTTGAATCAGAGTTGCAGCTGCTAGCCTACACCACAAGCCACAGCAACGCGGGATTCGAGCCGCATCTGTGATCCACACCACAGCTCATGGTAACACCAGGTCCTTAACCCACTGAATGAGGCCAGGGATCGAACCCGCGTCCTCATGGATACTGGTCAAGTTCATTACTGCTGAGCCACAATGGGAACTCCCCACCTGGCTTCTTGCAGATAGAATTCACACCGTGGAACGTGTTTCTGTGTTCCCTACACAGTACCAGGAGACCTACCCCAGAAGAGGCACGATGAGGAAGACGGGCTGGCTGGCTGAGGTTTTTCCAGCCTGCTGGTAAGGGTGGGGGCACGTGACAAGTGTCTGGGTACCTGGTGAAGTGGAGGGGGACTCAGGGCAGAAGCCAGCTCTTGAGAAGCCCAAAGGGACCTGCAGTTTGTGTGCCCGCAGCTCCCTCCCTGTGACAGGTGACCAAAAGCTTCACATGGAGGAGGGAGCCAACAAGTTGCTTTCCACCAGCAAACAGAAAAGTCACCCACTACCCAGCTTGTCCTGCTTCCCCCTTCTGCGAATTTCAGAGCTTCTGCCTTCCATGCTGCCCAGCCCAGGAGCTGAAAACTCTTTCGAGGTCCCAGGGATTTCTCCCACGCAGGCCAGATCATCCTGAATTAGAGGTGTGATCTCCTCTAGTGATGCGGCCAGTCAACTCCAGGCAGTCTCCAACCCCTCTGCTCCACGCCCCCCACCCTTCTCAACAGACCATCTTTTATTTTTCTGTCTTTTTTTCCCTTAGGGCCACACCTGCAACATATGGAGGTTCCCAGACTAGGGGTCAAATCGGAGCTACAGCTGCCGGCCTACGCCACAGCACCAGCAACGTGGGATCTGAGCCACATCTGCGACCTATACCACAGCTCACGGCAATGCCGGATCCTTAACTCACTGAGTGAGGCCAGGGATCAAACCCGTGTTGTCATGGATACTAGTCGGGTTCATTACTGCTGAGCCACAACGGGAACTCCTCAACAGGCCATCTTTAAATGGCAGCCTCGTTACTTATGACTCTGAAAGGAGACTGCAATAGCTCATGCTCTTGCTGCTGTAAAGCAAAAGCCTCTACCATTATGTGCCTGTGTTGCTACCATTGATCACAGGGCTGCAACCAGAGAGAAGTAAATAAACCGAACTGGGTTAGTTTATGATGCATACGATTGAGACGCAGGGGGGAATAAATATTTTCCAAGTGTAGAAGTCAAGAAAAAGAATTTTACTTTCAAACTTCACAGTGTACTATAAACTACAAAGAGGAAAAAAGTGTAAAAAAACCCCTCATAAAATATCTCTCACTTAACCACCAAAATCTACATTAGAGTATTAATATTCAGAAGCTGACACTCCCACAAAGAAAGGCAGTGGAAAAAAAAAAAAAAACGCATTCAGTCTCTGCCTGTGTCACCCAATGGCATCTTATCTTTCACAGATGCACACAGGAGCAGGGCCGTGCTTTCCTGGTGCTCACCTTGCTCTCTGCCCTCCGCCGTCAGACCATTCAGCATGGACGGGGGTTTGTGATTTGGGGTCTAGAGACCTGCACTCACTATGGAGCCCACGCTCCCTGAGGACAGGTACTCACTCTGCCCTAGTTACCTGCCCGCATCTCCAGTACCGGCTCCACTCACTATATCCACACAGAAATGGGGTGGGGTGGGCTGGACCAGAGGTGATTAAAGTGAGTGTACAAAATGTCATGCGTGAGCTAAAAGGAAGGGTAGAACAAAATGTGGAATTTTAAAAAATTAATTTATTTATTGTCTTTTTAGGGCCACATCCGTGGCATATGGAGGGTCCCAGGCTAGGGATCAAATCGGAGCTGTAGCCCCTGGCCTATACCACGGCCATAGCCACATAGGATCCAGTCTGCGTCTGCGATCTACATCACAGCTCACGGCAACGCTGGATCCTTAACCCACTGAGCAAGGCCAGGGATCAAACCTGCGTCCTCATGGATGCTAGTCAGATTAGTTTCTGCTGAGCCACGACGGGAACTCCCAAAATGTGGTAATTTCTCAATAAAGATGATACACGGAGGAAAGTAAAGAGTTAAGTTGGAAAGAAGATGCTTTTGGTGAGGCCTGTCCTCTAGCTGTCTCTGCCTCAGTTATCCCAGAATCTGATTCTGAAGCAGGCTCACTGGATTTTATAATTCATGGTCCCTGGCCTGGTGGTCAGGGGTGTAGGCTGGATCTTACAAGGATGTATGTTTGAATTCAGTCTCTACCAAGATAGCGTGTTCACTGTGAACTGCTAACTCGTGAGTTTTAAGCCTTATTTTCCTCATTGCAAAATGGAGCTAGAGTTCCTGTTGTGGTGCAACAGAAACAAATCTGACTAGTATCCAAGAGGTTCCGGGTTCCATCCCTGGCCTTGTTCGGTGGGTCGGGGATCCTGCGTTGCTGTGAGCTGTGGTGTAGGTCGCAGACATGACTTAGATTCCACGTTGCTGTGGCTGTGGTGTAGGCCGGCAGCTGTAGCTCTGATTCGACCCCTAGCCTGGGAACTTCCATATGCTGCGGGTGCTAGTCGTAGATTTCAACCCTTACAGAGTGTTGTTGAAAACGTTAAATAACGAGCCATGATGCAGCTTGTGGTTGTGCTTCCTACACAAGGAAGTCTGTTTAGGAGTCCCCCCCGTCCCACTTCTTTTATTGTTATTTTTCTATTTTTTTTGGCCGAACCTGTGTCATGCAGAAGCTCCCCGGCCAGGGATTAAACCCACGCCATAGCAGTGACAACACCAGATCCCTAAACTGCTTCGCCTCCAGGGAGTTCCTAGGAGGGCCTTTAAACTGGAGCCAACCATTTCTCTGTTGGGGGGGCAAATGAGAGGTGGTCCAGTGGTTAAAAGCGTAGCTACTGACAACAGAACTGCTGGTTTCAACTCCCAGCTCCTCCACTCCTGCTCATTAGCTTTGTGACAAAGGTGGTTGTTTCACCTTTCTGTGCCTCAGTTTCCTCATCTGTAAAATAGGGCAGTACCAGCACCTACTATTATTACAGCAAGTGCTGTGAGGGGTAAATGAATTACTGTGTGAAGGGGTTTGGAGCAGCACCTTGTCTTCACAGGCTACAAGCCTTCGAAGAATAGATATTCTTAGTCTCGGGAGGCCGGACTGACAGTGGCCCCTCACAGTCTCAAAAATGTAGGTGGTCAAGCACCCACTCCTTTAGGGGCAAAGTTAAAAAGGCCCTTTATGGTGCCATGACCAAGGTGCCTTGACTGTCCTCTGTGCTGGCTGGAGAGGCTGTAGGCTGGAGAAAGGAGGACAGAGGTGAGGGACACAGCTCTCTCAGGACACGGTGGCTGTCACTGCCCCCATATGCAAATTAAGAGCCGGAGCCTAGGGGCCCTCCAGGGATGGCAGTCCTTGCAAGTCACCAGAGGGGGCGCCGCAGTTGTGTTTCAACAGGTGCACTAAGTGTGTGTTGGAAAAGGCTGCTGTTGAAAACTGGGGTTGCTGGGGGACCAGCTGTGTTTCCCACTTCTCTCTGTGAGAGGCATTTGAGCCACTGTGGACTGCCCCGCCCCCCGCCAATTTCCAACAGTTCCAGGGAGAGAAAGGGGCCCTTGAAGAACTTGAGATCGTCCTCAGGCAGATGCTTAAATGATTCACACGAATACTGAGACAGGACCTCATCTGGCCTCCCCAACCACGGTTACCATTAAGCAAGTCATTCTGCCTACGTTCTTATAATCTCATCTTTTTTTTTTTTTTTTTTTGCAGTATGGGAAACTATTTTTCTGTATCGGATTCGAGGACCCTCATTTCTGGCTTCAGTTAGTCCCAGGGACAGACTTTTGCAATACTGGGTCAGGCTCAGGCTCCAGATATGAATCTAATCTTCATCTCAGGGCCCTGAAATGAAAGGGAGGGAGAAACCAGCCAACGGACTAGTGAGCCCTAGACCAAGAAAAGACACAGGCTGTAAATGATATTCCGTGATGCCACCTACTGCTTTTAGGATCTGGCCTCTCCTAAGGTGCCGCCACCCTTGCCTACGTGACATCTGTTTTTCAGAAATGTTTTTCAGAAAAGCACACCCCTTGGAGGTGGAAGAGTCAGGATGACAGCAGGGTGGACTGCGGTCTAGCTTCTCTCCTCCTGGGTGAATCCTGACATCTCCCTCCCGTGACTGAATCTGGACCACATGCTCCCAGGGCTGCAATGTCAGTTCTAGACCAAAGTCAAAATCAACTCTGACGTCTAAAATCTATAGAGGTTTCAGCAGCCAGAGGGTCATGGCAAAGCCGTTCAAGCTGTGCAAATACCCCTTGGATGAGTGAGGAGTTTACCCGCACAAGTTCTGTAGTTTGAACGACTGCTTATATCCCCTCGTAAGGTGATTTGTGAAAGAAACGTGAGCAATGGTGGCCAATCACACATCGGCACCTCTTTCCCTGCAACCTTCTCTCAAAGGGTTTGCTCCCGTTTCCAGTATGCACGACCTGCAGGGCACCGGAGATGCTTTTCCTCCAACTACACTGATGCACATGGATCTAACAAAGCTTTTGTGCTTTCATTGTGGGGTATCCTGATGGTCCAAATATTTACTTGCACAAATTCTTGTTGGATAAGAGTGAAATATTTGCTTTTACTATTTTGGTGAATTCCATGGTTGCTGGGGTACAAGATGGGCAGCTACACTGTCAAAGAACTTCCTTGGTTTAGCTTTCCTGAAAGCATTTTTTTTTAAGGGCTGCCCTTGTGGCATATGGAGGTTCCCAGGCCAGGGATCGAATTGGAAATGTGGCTGCTAGCTTATGCCACAGCCACAGCAATGCCAAATCCAAGCTGTATCTGCAACCTACACCACAGCTCATGGCAATGCCAGATCTTTAACCCATTGAGTGGGGCCAGGGATCGAACCAGTGCCCTCATGGATACTAGTCAGATTCATTCTGCTGAGCCACGAGGGTAACTCCCTGAAAGCATTCTTATTGATCAATGTTTCTAATTTTTCTCCCTTGTTCTGGTCTCAGTTTTTCTCCTGTCCTCTCCACATTATCAGTGGAAAACTGATGAAGTGGATAACTTTAATATGGCCATTCCAACAGCCTCCATCTCTGTGACTTTATGAAGCAAAGGACTATACTTTGCAAACGGTCAACTGCCATACAAACGCCAGTTACTGCGATCACACACCACAGTTATGTAGAGCGAGGGCTGTGCACCTGTAAAGATCTGCTAACTCCACTCTGGTCCTGTAAGATCTCCATTTACACACCTTTACTGCAAATTAATTAAGCCGGCAATTTCTTTCTGCTCCAAACTACAGCTTATCTGGAAGAATTCCTTAGGGATGACGAGGTCTGACAAGCATTACCTGTTTCTTGGCTCACCTCTGAACATTCTCATTCCTTCAGGGACATTAATGTCCTTAGTGGGAACAAGACCTCACTTTGGAGAGCAAAGATTCAATCACTTGAGGGTCAGGATTGTGCCCTTACACACACCCCCACCCCACCATCATTATCCCTCTTAACTTCTAGAACAGTACTCCCAAGTCTCACATATAATCGGCAGTCAATATACAGTGTCAGATCAACAAGTTAAGTGAGTGAATGGCCCTATCTCTGCCAACTAAAACAGAAGAGAAAGAAGACATTGTTTCAAAAGCAAACTAAACTGTGAAGTCCCTTCCACAAATTGCCACCGGTTTAGAATTTCATAGACTACAGAAACCCATCATCGAAAGGCTAATAACAGAGCACATTTAAATCCTCTTGAGTTCCTATTGTGGCTCAGCGGTAACAAACCCAACTAGTATCCATGAGGATGCAGATTCGATCCCTGGCCCTGCTCAGTGCGTTAAGGATCCGGCGTTGCTGCGAGCTGTGGTGTAGGTCGCAGAAGTGGCTCAGGTCCTGCGTTGCTGTGGCTGTGGTATAGGCAAGCGGCTGAAGCTCCAAATCAACGCTTATCTTGGCCACTTCCTTATGCCGTGGATGCGGCCATAAAAAGAAAAAAAATTATCTTGAAAATTAATTACTAATTAAAATACAGCATCGGCCACTGAGGTAGCTTACTCTCTAAACGTGGCCTGAGATAATTCTCCAGGTGCATGCCATTCTCCCACAGGAAGGTGGAGCTTAAGCCTTCTCTCCTGGAATCTGGGCTGGACCTGTAACTGCTTTGACTGGTAACATGGGGAGGAAGCGGCAGAACTGCCCCTCACTGAAGTGATGTTCTGCGACTTCCGAGCTGGTTAAGGTATTCAGAGCTTCTTCGGGTGTTAAGAAGGCCTGGCAGCTTCTGCTTCCTTCCTCTTGGAACCCAGACACCATATTGTGAGGAAGCCCAAGCGGGCACACATGAAGGAGAATTACAGCCACGGGACCAAAGACTTAGCTGAGTTTCCCAGCCAATGGCTAGTAATAACCTGTCAGTCACATGAATTAAGACTTCTGGGTGTGGCTCCTCCAGCCCCGAATGAGCTTGCCTTAGCTGATGCCACACATAACAGAGAGAAACCGTTTCTGCAGAGCCCCACCCCAAATACAAAATTATGAGCAAATCTGTAATGGTGTTTTAAGCTAGTTTGTCACAGAGAAATCGGTAACTGATGTAACAGATACAACCACCTAGGTCAGTTCCAACGTTCAGAAAGAGGAAGAGGGACGCGTGCCAGCATACGACGTAACACAAGCATCCCCTTTGCTTTCTGGTCTCCGCGAGGAAATGCCAAGGACTCCAAAGTTAGAGAAAGAACTCTATTGAAAGTAAGAGACATAACGGCAACCCAAACATCCTGAAAGAAGGAAAAATCTTTACCAAGATAAGGAAAAGGTTTCTATTTGATAAAGTAGAAGAAAACGTAACATGACAATGTTAATGAAAGAATAAATCTGATCGCCCCGTTTCCTCGTGGTGGCTGCGAATTTGCAAAACTAAAAAGTCTTTAGCAATCCCTTCGTTTATCTAAAACAGATTGCCGTTTTAGGCACAGCCTCGTGAAACAGCAGGTTCAAAGGAACCTGAAACTGAATTAGCATAAAATCTGGAATTTGCATTTCCACCAATGCACAGCTGCCATCTGACAGCTCTGCTGTGATTTTGGTTTCAAATAGAAACTGAAAGTAGCTGAGGTGGCGTGGGCCACGGGCTCCATACTTCCTATTCTCCGCTCCCTTCCACACACTCAGACATTCAAGGGAGTCTCAGAGGTGGACCTAAACCCTTAGATAAAGATGCCCTGCGTGGCCAGCCACCCAATAAAACTAGTGGCGAAAGAACACAAAGGCAAGGACCGGTCATAAGCAAGGAGGGCCGGGAGTGCCCGTGTATAGAACACGAATGCTTTGCTAATATTTTTAGGAGCGCTGCATATTTTTAAAGTAAATGCACACAGAGCAGGGTGAATCTGCTAAGTCTGGGTTGGTGGGAGAGGCAAAGCACCCTTTCTCAGGTTTTGCATGACAAATGCCAAGAAACCCACACTCCACACACTCAAATTTAAATACCAGCAGGTATGTTGATTCTCTTTCTTGATTCACTTAACACCCTCTCAGCTTTCTCTTTAGGTAATGACAACTCTAAGCAACTACATTTAATTCTGGAAAACCCAAGGGGGGTTGCTTTGCCTACTGCTGAAATACCATCACCTCCGGGACCACAGCTTACACGTCTTTGTACAGGGAAGGGGGGGAAAGAGATACGCTGTGTCTGAGGCCCCTGGGGACTACACGTGCTGCAGAAGGATTTTCTCACCCCCAGTAGAGAGGGTGGATTTGCCCAGAGCCACCCCAAACTTCCTCCTCTGAGCACCCCCTCCGCTGTGATCAACTGCCTGAATTCAAGTGACAGCTGGCAGCACCCCCCACCCCCTAGCCCCCGCATCCACAGCACATGAAAAGCGGGCTGCAGCCATTAGGGAGCGAGAGGCAGGGCCTGCGGCTTCCCCACTTGCCTCCCACTGGGCCTGCTGGCTTCTCTCGTCCACCACGCCCTGCTCCGAGCCATCTGCTCCTCAACCAGGGTTAACTTAACATCCCCGCCGAGGCGAGAGATGTGGAGGCTGAGGTCTGCGCGGTCCAAGTGTGCTGGGTGGACCTTCAGGGGCTCACTGTCACCCAGGTTTGTGTCTCCTTGGAAGTTCCTCTCAGTTAGGGTACAACTTTTCATATTCTCCAGGAGGAAAAAAAAAAAAAAAAAAACGCAGTGAGCATCTGGTATTTACACAGAATCTTAGAGGGAGTTGATGGATTTAATTACAAGTGTTAGTAAAACAGGAAAATTGTAGCCAGGCTTTCAAATAGCCACTCGCCTATAAGCAACAAGACTTTCTTTTGTGCTGCTGGTAAAGAATGCAATTTATTTTCCTAGAGATGTATTTTCTTGCAGAGGTGGAGGGTGGTGAAAATACAGTTGCTGGCTGGTAGCTCTGACTTTAATTTATGATGTTGTCCTCCTTATACAAAGATCAAGCTAGAAACAACATTCAACTAGGCTGTGCACTTTGAGTTTTCTCCATTTCCTCCCGGTGGTGACGGATGGATTTTCTCTCTGTTACCGGCGCTCACTTCCCACTGACAACGTGTATTTACGCAATGACTGGGGGGCTTAAAGGTACAGCATAAGACCAGGAAAACGATTACAAATAACTAGCCTGTACAGAACGGAGAGAAATGACCCAACTGTCATTGGCAGCAGCCTCTGATGAGTTTAAAAATTGGGTTGAGGGCTATTGTGGACCATTAATGGGAAGGTTAGGTTCTGGAAAACACTGTACAGGATTAGCAAAGTCAGAAGATCTAGGTGTTAGAACAGGCCCATCACACCTAGGTGTGGCTTTGGGTAAGTCACTGAACCTTCTGTTCACCATGAAATTGCGTACAGGTTGGGGTGTCCCCGCTGTGGTGCACTGGGTTAAAGATCCAACCAGTCTCTGTGGTGTTGCCAGTTCAATCCCCAGTGCAGAATAGTGGGTTAAGAATCTGGCCTTGCCACAGTTGTGACATAAGCCAATACGCCTCAGATTTGATCCCTGGCCCAGGAACTTCCATGTGCCATGGGTGTGGCCGAAAAAAGGAATGAAAAAAATGCATACTGGTTGGAAGGAATCCTTTCTCTCTCAATCTTTTCCTATGATTGTGCGCGATCTCTATGTATCTAGCTTATAAACAGAGAATAGCCTCTGGGCCACAAAATAACATTTTCCTCTTTCCACTTTCTTGGAGGTGACATTATCAAAGTCTAAAGAAGGCATACTGTTTGAGTTACCTGTTCTGGGGCACCCCACCCTCTAGGAATTTCCTGACAAGTCAGTGAAATGTCGGAAGTATGGTATGGTTTGCATTTCACCCTTCCAACTGCTGAGGACTGCCTTACCTCCCCAGCACAGTCAAGGCGCAAGTGGGCCTTCTCCAGCTCTGATGAGCTTCTGTCCCTCGGTGACACGGGCTCATTAAACACATTTGTCAGCGTTGTTTTAAGAGCAAGACCGAAAGGGTTAATGTGTCATCACGCCCTCTTTAATCTGAAATCCACAGGGGAAAAACTTCAGAAAGAAAGGGATAAAAATATGCATACCCTCTCCTTAAACCCTACACACAGACACACACACACACACACACACCAGCACACTGAACAACTGGAAGCTGGCCTTTGTCTTCCTGAGACCATTCCTCGCCAAGACAATGTGCAGGCCACATTGGGAACCAATTTAGTCATTTCTGACTTCTCAGCAATCAAATAAAACAATAAATAGCCTGAACCAGGCTTGAAGGGGAAGAGGGCCACATGTATTTCCTCTCAGGATTTTTTTTTTTTTAACATGAAAGTTTGGCTTGAAAAGAACTTATTGCGCAGGCACATGTGGCCTCAATAGGATAGATCTTTAACTGATGAGACAGACTCCAGATCCAAGCACATAGTATCAGGATTTAAATCCTCAGAATTTGGTAATGGAAAGTTTGGGTCACATTAAGGGCGGTGGGATTCAGGGATAAGATTTAGTTTTAAATTAGCCTCTTGGGCAGCCCATGCATTCCCCCTAAGAAGCACCATATGTCTCCAATTCTACGTCTTTCCTTCTCTCCTGGCACTTCCCATTCGATGGACCAGAAAATTCCTGGCTTTAGACCACCTCCCTGCATGTCTATTCTTGACTCCTACCACCCTTAGAACTACTCTTCTTCTCTTCTTCTTCTTCTTCCTTCTTCTTTTTTTTTTTTTTTTGGTAAAGCTCTCTTTTAAAATATTTCCCGACTTAGTATTTTGAAAAATTTCAAACTTACAGAAAGATGAAACGATGGTATGACTAACACCCAACCCCCTTCATTTCTGGTCCTTAATTGGCAACATGTTAGCACATTTACTTTATCTCTCCTTGGTCTTGAACTGCATTAAGACACACACCACAGAATATCTACTTGCTCTTGACTCGTTTGGTGTTTGACTGGGGGAAAGGCAAATTCTCGCCACTTTCCTTCTAGCGCTTTCCTCATGGTTGCTAACCTGAGTGGTCAACACCCAATGTGGCATCCAATGCTGATGGGGCCCGTTGACTGGTGAACAGTGGCCCTGGAGGATTGAAAACCACGCGTTTAACAGTCTGCACAAGCTCAGTTCTTCTTTCTGCCTCTAGGACACGTGATGACTAAGCTCAGCTGGGGGCCCCTGGAAGTTGCTCTGGGCTTGGTGGTCAATCAATGGTAAAACGGCGCTAAGGGAGGAGTTCCTGTCGTGGCTCAGCATAAATGAATCTGACTAGTATCTGTGAGGATGCAGGTTGGCTCCCTGACCTTGCTCAGTGGGTTAAGGACCCAGCGTTGCTGTGAGCTGTGGTGTAGGTCACAGATGTGGCTCAGATCCCACAATGCTGTGGCGTAGGCCAGCGGCTACAGCTCCAATTGGACCCCTAGCCTGGGAACTTCCATATGCCGCAGGTGCAACCCTACAAAGCAAAAAAAAAAAAAAAAAAAAATAAAAAAAAAAAAACAACTGGGCTAAGGGAAAGGAGAAAGAGAAGGGGAGCCTAAGGCACTTACTTGCTCCAAAACAGCCTGCACCAGAGGTTTGTTAGGGGTATGAGGCAGCTAATGGTAACATTGTTATTTGACTTTTTCTGTCATTGTTTCTTCATCTACAGAATGGAAAGTATAAGGTCCCTCCCTCACAGCTGCTAAGGATTAAATCCACCAGAATAGTACAAAGCACCACCTAGTAAGCACTCAATCGAGGTATCAACCATTCATTCTGATCACTGCTCCTCACGTGGCTGGTTCCCTCAGGCACCACTTTGAAAGAGAGCTGATAGGCAAGGTGAGCTCTGGACATATATCTGGCCATCTTAGCATTTTTTTTTTTTTTCTTCTTGGGCTGCACCAGTGGCATATGGAAATTCCCAGGCTAGGGGTCGAATGGGAGCTACAGCTGCTGGCCTACACCACAGCCACAGCAACGCAGGATCCAAGCCATGTCTGTGACCTACACCACAGCTCACAGCAATGCTGGATTCTTAACCCACTGAGCAAGGCCAGGGATCGAGCCCATGTCCTCATGGATACAAGTCGGGTTCTTTACTGCTGAGCCACGACGGGAACTGCCATGTTAACCTGTTGATCACAGCAACACTTCTCCTTAATTCCAACAGTTTGTGGTGTCCTGTAGCACTGACTTTTAGACAGGACGCTAAAAGCTAACCATTTAATAAGGACACTTACTAAGTATGAAAGATGTGCACCCCCCCCCCCACAAAAAAAAGAACAAAACCTGTTATCTGCCCTTGGGGAATTTAGGATTTAGGAAAGAAGACTAACAGGTGTCTAACTCCAAGGGAGAGGAGGACTGGGGTCCTAGGAGGCATCAAGAAAAGAGACTGGGGGAAAGAGGGCCACCAACAGGAGGAGGCAGTGAAACAAGGGGAAGGTGGCTGGGAAAAGTGCTGAAGAGGCAAAGACGTAAGACAAAGGTGGCAGATGCTGAGAGCTTCCAGCTTGGGAAACTAGTCACAGCCAGGAACACAGACCCAGGAGGGGGCTTGCAGGGGACTACGAAGAAATAGCGTTGGCCGAGGTGAATCTAAAATATCGTGGTCAGAACCTGGGGACTGGAACACAAGAGAGGGGCTCACAGTCACAGACTGCCAAAGAGCAAGACCGTGTCGCGGGGAGAAACAGAGGCGAGGACAACGGGCTGATGGCGTCCGTGCTTCCTGTCAGGGAGGGAGGACACAAGCCAGCAGGCAAATCAAGAGAACTAGTGAAGGGTAAGATTTCCGGAAGCGGGGGCAGGACTCAAAACTGGCCGATGCTTCAGAGACCCTGGAGGACGAGGAAGGACAGCGGCTCGGTCACTGAGGAGTGTTGGGTGGACACCAGGAAGAAGGCAGGGGGATGGAACAGGGGCTGAGTGAAATACTAAAAGGTCACAAGTAAATGAATTAGTAAGAATAATAGAGGCAGGAAGTACAGATGATTTTTGAGAAGCGTAACAGAGTAGGACTGGAAAGAAACAAAAATGCACACGGAGGCTAGGAGTCTGTTCTCAGCTGGCAGGAGAGGAGGGCAGGGATCCAGTGCATCACCCTGCAAAATACCAAGTGTAATTTAACCAGCCCACACTGTCTTTCTCCACGTATATAAGGATTCCTGTGTATCATGCACACAATATGAAACATACGAAATATATAGATACATAATCATATGTATTTCTATATATTTATATATAAATTTAATAAATACATGATATAATATATATCTGTATATTTCATAATATGATATAATATATATAAATATATGATACAGCATATTTATAAAATATATTTCTATAAAAATATATCTATAAACATCAATGTACATCTACATAGATATAAATGTGTATCTGTATATTTCACATATTTTTTTAATCATGAGGAGTCACTTACGCCACATCAACTGTAAACTATCCCAATATCACATACCATTTGGTTCACGGGAAGTAAACGAAAGCCTGGGAAAGAAACCAAGCTAGCATTTCTGTAGTTTTAAAAGGTGGTCGCAGGAGTTCCCACTGCAGCACAATGGGATCCGTGATCTCTGCAGCACCAGGACCCAGGTTCGATACTTGCCTCCCTCAGTGGGTTCAAGGATCCGGCGTTCCCATGGCGGCAGTGTAGGTGGCAACTGTGGCTCGGCTCTGATCCCTGGCCCAGGAACGCCATAGGCCACGGGTGGCCCCCCAAACAAACAAAAAACGAAAAAACGGTTGAAAAAAAATAAGGTGGCTGCCAATCCTTCACCAGGCGCGCATGGTGAAGGAGACGCGGGGTCTCTTTCCCTTCCCTGCCTTGAATCCGCCAGACTCGGGCGGCAGCCGTGGCTCCACGTCCTCGGCTTCCACGTGCTCGCTTTCTGGAAGTGTCCCCTACGCCTGAGGTGAGAAGCTCCAGAACGGGATCCAAACAGCCAATCCGAATCCTGGGGTGCAGGAGGTGTTTGTTATCAAGTCACACGAGCAGGGGGAGCTCTCACTAAGTCACTTTTAAGAGAATCGACAAACGCAAAACAAAACAAAACAAAACAAAAACAACCAAAACCCGCAAAAGCCACACAAAACCTTGATAAATATTTTCCATAACAAAACGCAATTGGTTGCAATGGGATCCGGCTCTGGTCCTCATTAGTTACCCTTCGCTTGTCAGACAAGCTCCATATCTCACTGAAACCCGTGGTGGATTCTTTATAGTTTGTTGGGAAATGTGACTACATTTCCTTTCATACCGCATGCTTTCCTGAGCCTGCTTTTAAATCTCGAGTATATACTTTGCTCCCCCTTCCCACAGGAGAAGGCGCTCCAGCTTCCAAAGAGAGGGGGAAGCAGGTCACAGCGATGGCTTCTGGAGCACCGCCGCCGCGGGAGGCCGCGGACAGGGCCAGGCCGCCACTCTCAGCGGCCACCAGGTGCCCCGGGGATCATGGTAGGTGATAAAACACTTGGCTGACACCAGAAAAGAGAATCATCATTCCTCCTCTCCCCCTCCCTCACTCCCTTGCTTCCTCTTCTTTTTTTTTTTTTCAAGGAGGCTTTTTACCCTCATTAAATGAAACCTTATCTCTGAAAGCCTGCAATCCTCAGCAAATGACAAGTGCGCCTAATCTCATTTTCTGACAACTGATTCTGACAGCACCTTCCTTTTGATTTCTGAGACACGTAGTTAGACATATATTAATCTGTCAGTCATCATCCCCAGGAAGAACGAGAAAAAAAGAGAGAAAGGAACATTTGCGAATACGAAAGGGAGCTGAGAGGCTAGGCACCTATTTTAACTGACGCACGAACCTTTCTTTCTCAGGCACTCCCCTCCCCTTCCGGCACCAGAACAGACGGCAGATGGAAGCTGCCCAGCCAAGGAGCCTATGGAACAGGTACCCAGGATTTCAGGTAACGTGGCCCAGTGGAAAGAGCAAGAGCCCTGCCAGGAGACAGCCCGAGTTCAAATCCCCGTCCTGCCTTGTGAAGGCTGGCCGACTACGCAAGCCCTTTCATCTTTGCATCTCAGGATCCTGTCTGTAGGGCACAGCTCAAGGCATCGATTAGCTACCAGGATGCGAGGGTATTTACCGAATGTCCAGACAGGCCTAGAGCAGGCCGCCAATACACGGAAGTGTTTACTGCTATTATTTCTGCTTGGGTCTTCTAGAAAAGTAGATGATTCCCACTTTGATTTAGGAGGGCAGGAAGAAACACAAGAGGCACCCCACTCACTCAGATGTAGACGGAGCTCCAGAATTGCAGGGTGGCTTTCACAATGACTGCCACCCTGGAAGAACCACGTCAAAGCTGGCACCATGTCACTGTTTAAAACTCAGTCTGTTATGCATTTCGCTCCTAAACTGTGTTAAAGACCTGAGATACGAAGCTCCCATCTTGGCTCAAGTGGTAACCAACGCGACTAGTATCCATGAAGACATGGGTTCGATCCCTGCTTGCTCAGTGGATTAAGGATCCGGTGTTGCCGTGAGCTGTGGTGTAGGTCACAGATGAGGCTTGGATCTGGTGTGGCTGTGGCTGCGGCTGTGGTGTAGGCCAGTGGCTGCAGCTCTGATTTGACCCCTAGCCTGGGAACCTCCATATGCTGTGGGTTTGGCCCTATAAAGACACACACACACACACACACACACACACACACACACACACACACCCGGAGATACACCACCTGCCCTTTGTTTATATCCTGAAAGTGGATTCGGAACTCATCTGTAAAGGGGAGTATGTGTATAGGTTTATGTTTTTGGTTTTTTTTTGGGGAGGGCAGGAGTCCCAGGAACCCAGTCTGCCATGAGTCACTCTGGGGTGAACCAAGTCAATGAACCTGTCTGTCTGGATAAAGGAGGCCTGCTGTTTTCTACCATCTTCTAGCAGTAGATACCTGGGCATCGGCAGATGTCAGCAATGCCAGCTTTTCTCTTTTCACTCAGAAGAGGGAAAGTGCCAAAGTCTCCATCTTCCCCCCCCCGGGGCACGGACAGGTCAGGTGTCGGGGCCTCCCTCCCGGGGGCACAGAAGATAAACACGGATGAAAGAGCCTGGTGAGCAAACCCAGGCTGCTCACCTTTGTCATTTCAAGATTGTGCAGAGGCTCGACCACATATTCTAGAGTTGCTGATCTGCAAATAGATCCAGAAAGGTCTTCTCTAGAAGTATCCCACGCCCTAAGAGAAATTCTGGGTCATGCACCTCAACTTCTCCATCCCCCTCCCCGTAAAACAAAACAAAAACAGCTGACTCCTCTCCTAAGCCATATTTTGCATGGATTCCATCTTCCAAGACCTGTCATTAGGTGGTGTGCTTAGTGTTGCTACAAAGGGTCAGAGAACAAGGAATGGAGGAGAAAAAGGAAAACTAAGAGTTTACCAATTCATTTTGCCCAATTCTTTTTTTTTTTCCACCTGCTGCATATGGAAGTTCCCAGGCCAGGGGTCGAGTCAGAGCTACAGCTGAGGCCTACACTATAGCCATGGCAACACTGGATCCTTAACCCACTGAGTAAGGCCAGGATTGAACCTGCATCATCACAGAGACATCAGGTCCTTAACCTGCTGAGCCACAATGGGAACTCCATTTTTTCACCCAATTCTTAAATACTTAAAGTTTTGTTCCTTGAAAAATGGGCATCTCCTTTGACATCTACTATTTATTTCTCTCCTCTCTCTCTTATTTATTTAGGCTGCACCTGCAGCATGAGGAAATTCCTGGGCCAGGGACTGAACCCACATGACAGTGACAACGCTGGATCCTAACCTGCTGCACCACAAGGGAACTCCACCTCTCTCTTCCTTGTTTTTTTTTTTGGTCTTTTTTTTTTATTGTTTTTAGGGCTAAACCCACGGCATGTGGAGGTTCCCAAGCTAGGGGTCTAATCGGAGCTGTAGCTGCCGGCCTACACCACAGCCACAGCAATGCGGGATCTGAGCCACGTCTGTGATCTACAACACAGCTCACAGCAATGCCGGATCCTTAACCCACTGAGCGAGGCCAGGGATCGAACCTGCAACCTCATGGTTCCTAGTTGGATTCATTTCTGCTGAGCCACGGCGCGAACCCCCTCTTCTTTTAAAACCTGAATGCTGGGCTACAAGTCAGTCTTTCTGGCTTTACAGCCTAGAGCTAAGAGAATAAACAGAGGGAGAACCACAAGGATGGCTAATGTGAGAGCAGGTGGGAAGGACAGACAGGGAGAATGAAGGGCCCATACTTGGGCAGCAATTACTCCACATAATCAACAATGTCAGGGGACCCGAACTCCCCTCCCCTCCACCCCTTCAGCCGCTCACCCAGCACTGTGCTAACCGGGCAGTAATGGGCCCCGAAGGAGGAGGAACTGCAGCATGAGAGTGTAAAATATCATCGAGGAAAAACCCTGGGGAAAGGTCACAGAGTTCTGGTTCTAGCAAAAATGAATTCGAAAGGTTTCAAACAATGGAAAACCTCCTTGAAAAAAACCTGGACTTTAGGTAACTGCTCCACATTTGTTAACTAAGATTTTAGTCTCAAGGAAGAGGGATCAAGAGAACAGATGACTAGGCCACTTGCGACCTGTGTCAACCACAGGGACACCAGAGATGCACGAGGTGCCTTGATAGGGCGCATCGAACAAGGCCTTGGAGTCGCAGTCTGGTGTGTGTTCTGACCAAGCCTGTGGCTCCACTGGGCTTCATCAGTGAAGTGGGCTTTGGAATATCAGCCCCCTCAGGATTTCTGAGATGAGGACTCTATATTTTAAAAGTGCTACATCAGCTCCAAGAGGAGTCCTGGAATGCATGTGTATGTATATAAATTAGTATACCTTTGCTATATACATACGAGTCCGAACGGTGGGTGTTTTTGTCATCACCATGTTTAAAAAGCTGTTCCTGGAATCTTAGCGGTTACTTTATAAAAGAAAATGGCAATTAAAAATGATAAAATGCAGAGAACGAGACTGCAAAATTTTGTAGACGTAGCCCAAGAAAAAGCCTGTAAGTTCATGACCGAAGAGATGTAGAGTCACCCCAATTCAGCCCAAGTGACCTTAACTCAGGGAGTCAGGATCTGAGTGTGATTAGGACAGAGAAAGCGAAGATGGGATCTGATGGCCCTCTCATCAGTCCGTCCACCCCCCCTTGCCACAGGATCTTCTGTTTAATCACCCATCATCCCATCCACCTGTGAAATGAATATCTACTAAATGTTTAATATGTGACAAACACAGAATATGTGGCACCAGGTTACAAAGACATATGAGACATAGACTCTGCTCTCAGAGAGCCCACAGTCCAGTCCTGGGAACAGGTATAATTAACAAGTACAGGGAGTTCCCTTGTGGTGCAGCAGGTTAAGGATCCAGCATTGCTGCAGCAGTTAGGGTGCAGGCTGCAATCGCAGTGTGGGTTCGATCCCTGGCCTGGGACTCTTCCGCATGCTGCAGGTATGGCCTCCCCAAAAAATCAAGGATAATCAAGTACAATAAGAGAAGTCACTGCCCAGTATCGGCGGTTCACGTGGGAGGGAATGGTCAATTCTCCCTATAATTCTTGTCCTTACAGTCCCTGTTCACCGAGTGACTTTCTGATTATAACTTGGCTTCCTTGGGGATTACCCTTTGGGGGAAAGTGTGCCAGGTAGCGCACAGAAGTCATTCTGGTTGAGGTTGGTGGTCATGTTCCTCACTGTAAACAGAAAGATTGTGTTCCAGTTTAGTCAGTTTCCCTGGAGTCGATTAGCATGATCACCTCTGGGTTTCCGGGCTAGACTGACCCAGTCAAGCCACTGCCCTTCTGTGAGGCTGGGCCAGAGTCACCAGCTGAGCTCCCATCTCATCTCCTGATGTTCTCTCAGCACCAGAGCAGCGTGGTTTTCACCGTGACCGGGAAGCCTGCCCTGTCCTTCTGCTTTTCCAGATTACACGTTCTCAGCAAGTCCCTGGCAGTTCTCTCCTTCGCTTCTCCTAAAGCTGTTCCACCAGAAGAAAAGAGTGATGCTGGTCTTTCACATTTACAAGGTTAATGGGCCTCCGGCCGGGGAGCCCCTCATTAATCAGTCCAGTGGCTTTTTCTGTCTCTCTTTCTGTGGAAGTTGCTGTCTCTCCCTTTTTAATTTTTTTAAATTATTATTATTATTATTATTTTGCTTTTTAGGGCCGCACCTGAGGCATATGGATGTTCTCAGGCTAGGGGCTGAATTGGAGCCATAGCCGATGGCTTATGCCACAGCCATAGCAACGCCAGGTCCGGGCCTCATCTGCAGCCTACACCGTAGCGCGTGGCAATGCCAGATCCTTAACCCACTGAGTGAAGCCAGGGATCAAACCCGCATCCTCATGGACACTACCTGGACTTGTTTCCGCCACACCACAATGGGAACTGCTCTCCCTTTTCCTTTTACTAAGCTTCCCTGACAACGTCCTCTTATTTCTGCAAGAGATGCTGCCTTCTCTTGGTTCTCTTATTCTTGAAGAGCGTGGTTCTTCAAATGTCCAGAAAGAAGGCCGTAGGAGACTCAACTTACCAATTCCCTGACTTCTAAGCAGACACCTCCTGAGGCTCTGGCTCCATATTTCTCCCGCATTTCAGATCTGCAGTTTCTGACACTCCTCGGTGGGATGATGGCGCCAAAGTCCCCTCAGGACTTCAAAACCTGACACTTCTAAAAAGGAACCCGTAGGCCTTGCCTCCTGTCAGTGAGGGTCAGCCCAGCCCAACCTCCCTCACCCATCTCCAAACCCAGTTCCCAAAGCCTCCGGATGCTGTCTTCCCCAGACCTCCCGTCATTTCCTCCCTCACACCCTCCCTGTGCTGGTTCTCATTCAGGTCCGTAGCCTGTTGGAATGTTTGTTTGTTTTGTTTGTCTGTTTTTTTTGCTTTTTAGGGCCGCACCCATGGCATATGGACGTTTCAAGACTAGAGATCAAATCAGAGCTGCAGCTGCCGGCCTACACCACAGCCACAGCAACGTGGGATCTGAGCCACGTCTGCGACCTATACCACAGCTCACAGCAACGCCAGATCCTTGACCCACTGAGTGAAGCTGGAGATCAGACCCACATCCTCATGGATACTAGTCAGATTCATTTCCCGTGCCACAATGGGAACTCTATGTTGGGATATTTTTGGCATCCTGGCTCCATGCCAAATGTCTTCCATTCTTTCTTTTCACCCAAGGAAAGGCTTCACACTGGCCAGGCCGGAGGGCAGAGCTTTGTGTCAAATTACCCAATAATTCCTTCCGGATCGATGGGTGAGACAGAGAGTGGCTTGCAAATCTCACCTCCGCTCCACCCAAGCTATATGGACCCTAGACGGGGCAGCTAACCTCCTTGAACATGGCCTTCCCTTCATTCATCAGGGATAATCATCTGCTGTCCTCTGGGCTGACAGAGGAAACCGGGTACAGGGTCTGGCACAAAGTAGAGCCTTGAAATGTGTGGGTATCTCTTCTGAAATGAAGGGAAAGGAGAAAGAAAATTCTGGAAGTCCCCTTGCAGTGCAGCAGGCTAAGGACCTGGTGTTGTTGCAGCTGTCGTGCAGGCTGTAGCTGCAGCTTGAGTTCTGTCCCTGGCCCAGGATGCCACGGGCACAGCCAAAAAGAAAGAAAGAAAGAGAGAGAGAGACAGAAAGGAAGAAAGGAACGAAGGAACGGAGAAAAAAAAGAAAAAAATTCTATTTGCCTTGGCCTGCAGTGCTTCTCCCAGTATATTATACGTAGTGGGAACTCAAATATTTGTATTACCTTTGAAATAAGACACTCTATTTTAACAAGCCCCAAGGAGAGGAAGTATTAGGCAGGGCTGAGACCGTCCTTTTAAGGGGTATTTTCCTTTCTTCCAGCAGTTACCAGGACTGACAGTCTTTCCCTTGGACCATCCCATCTCAGTCATTTTATCTGACCTGATGAATAGCTGCCCCCTGAACACCCAGCTGGGAAGGAAGCAGACCCAGCGGGGCTAGAAGTCATCTCTGTGTGAGCCAGATTTGTTTTGCGAGTCTCCGCTAAGGCCCCTTCGGGGTGGCTGCAATCACTCTGCAATCAATGGCTGGGCATAAAACAAATAGGTCAAAAATCAGAAATAGGAGCAGGGTTGCTGAGGGTGGTGGAGGGGTAGAGGCTTAAGGCAAAGGGTTGTTTATTCTCTTATCCTAAGGGCAACTCGAAAATCGCCCTTATGGAGGCCACGGCCAAGCATGGACCTGATAAACTACATCTGCCCTGGGCTGTGACTAGACACGGGGCAGGCGCCCCATGTCTCTCCTAGGTCCCTTCTCACTCTTGGTCTGTGAAGCCCTGTCGACCTGGGCGCTTGGAGTCAAGTACTGGGGGTGTATGGGTCCGAAGAGCTTGCCTTACCTTGGGTGGCTCAGCTGGACAGTCAGAACTTAGCCCCAGTTTCCTCTCCTTACTCCGTGATAGTGGTGACAAATCTCAATCTCAGTAAGATGAAAATGTTCAGCCTTCTTACTCAACACTTGCTGTTTTCTGACACATGCACATGACGATCAGGGTTTATATGTGGATGGAATCAATTAGAATTTTTTTTTTTTGTCTTTGTAGGGCCGCACCTGCAACATATGGAGGTTCCCAGGCTAGGGGTTGAATTGGAGCTACAGCTGCCGGTCTACACCACAGCCACAGCAACATGGGATCTGAACCCCATCTGCAACCTACACCATAGCTCATGGCAACACTGGATCCTTAAACTACTGAGCGAGGCCAGGGATCGAACCTGCAACGTCATGGTTCCTAGTTGGATTCGTTTCCCCTGCGCCACGACATGAATGCCATAGAATTTGATTATGACAGAGCAGAAAGAAAGTAAGTAGTGATCATCGTTTCATTTAAGAAGTTCCCCTTCTCCACCCAGGCTCACCAAGTGTGCTCGAAAGGCAATTATATGAGGGTTCACTTAAAAATATCACAAAACATGGGAGTTCCCATCGTGGCTCAGCGGTTAACGAACCCGACTAGTATCCATGAGGACGTGGGTTCAATCCCCGGGCTCGCTCACTGGGTTAAGGATCCGGCATTGCCGTGAGCTGAGGTGCAGGGCGTAGACGTGGCTCGGATCCCAGGTTGCTGGGGCTGTGGTGAAGGCCAGTGGCTGCAGCTCCCATTTGACTACTAGCCTGGGAACTTCCATATGCTGAGGGTGTGGCCCTAAAAAGACCAAAAAAAAAAAAAAAATCACAAAACAGAAATCGAATAAAATATTAAAAAGCCAAATGCCATCATGAAGTACTTGTGAGAGGAGGTCTGGAAAGAACAGGACAGCGGCTGCCAGGAGGGGAGGACAAGGACCCACGCCTACAGTGAACGCTACTTTCCTGCTTAGCACAAAACCTGTGTTTTGTCAAAAAGCAAAAAATAAAGCTCCCCTCGGCCACCTGACCAGTGGGCGACCCTTCCACATTCTACACTTCCCGGCTCTTTGGTGTCCTGCGCCCCACCCGCTTTGCTTCAAAAAGGCACATCCTCCACCAGCCAGCAGGAGATGCACTGTCAGTTTGAATCTGCTACTTGTGTTCGTTCTCCAGCTAGGTACCGCGGGGATGCATCCTCAGCGCCCTTATTCCAAAGAAGAAGTGAGTCAGAATCACCCAGAAAAGGCTGTCATTATAGCTCTCATGTGACGACCTCCACACTCACAGGAGAGACAAGGAATTGTCTAATTCTCTCTCTCTCTCTCTGTCTTTTTTTTTTCTTTTTAGGGCCGCATCTGAGGCATATGGAGGTTCCCAGGCTAGGGGTCGACTTGGAGCTGCAGCCGCCGGCCTACACCACAGCCACAGCCACAGCAGCACCAGATCTGAGCCATGTCTGTGACCCACACCACAGCCACGGCAATGCCAGATCCTTAAGCCATTGAATGAGGCCAGGGGTTGAACCCACATCCTCATGGACACTAGTCAGGTTCCTCACTGCTGAGCCACAACAGGAACTCCCTGCTCCCGCGTTTGTGTGGACTCGGCAGTGCTCATTTCTGTGCTGAACTCTCTGCCCCTCCATAGGCAGACGAAAGCCAGAGAAACAAGATCCTTAGAAGTATATAATCCGAATAACCAGAAGGGATGTAATTAAAACCGGGGTCCTGTTCCCACAGACACACCCAAGGATCTGCCCATAGAAAGATGATGGTAATTATCGAACCTGCCGGCCGCAGGCCGTGCCTTCCAGGCCCTGCCAGGCTTAGACGCAAGGCTGCCTCAGTCAGAACTCAGGCTCCCGGCCTCGCTGCTCACCAGCCAGCCTCGCTCCTGCCTGCTGTTCGGCTGTGTTTTAGCCCCGGGCTCTTCGGGAGAGAGGAGCATTTTCGAGTCGTGCAGGGGCACGAATACATCTCTGGAATTTTCAAAATCATTAAAAGGATGACAAGAGAATCGAAGGGGCCTGCTTGTATCCGAATATCCCCACCTCTGTACTAAAGCTTCCTCTTCTCTCTCTGCCTTCAAGAGATTGTCACAGAGCAGGTGCCAAATTGGTTCCTTGGGAGCCTGGCCCAGGAGGAGCCCTCCCCTCCCCAGGGACGTGTGCTTCCCGGCGCGGAATCCTCCAGGACCCGGCAGCCCATGGGCTGGGCCAGCCCCTGGCACTGTTCTGACAAGAGCGAGATCTATTTTCGGAAGTGTCCTCTGCTTTTAACACCCTCACGTCATGTGTTCACCCAGACCGGCCTCGCAGCCCAGAAATTATATTTGTCCTGTCAGTTGGCTAACCTGATAAACTCAGAGAGTGTCCCGCCAGGGGATGGGAGGCCACTTGGGGACGGCCAGGGAGGGCTGCTTTAGAACACTCTTGTCAGGATCTTAAGACAACATCAAGGCGAGGTGTTCTCAACTGCATTCCAAATGAGGCCCAAGAGGAGAAGCCGGAGAGAGATAATGAGTTCTTGGATATTTCTAGAGTAGCTGCATTGAGAGCAGGAACCCTGTTTGGTTATTTTTGTCCCCTCCGCGAGTTTCCCACTGGGACCCAGCGCCCTTCGAGGGTCACGCGCGCCTGCTGACCTGAACTCAAAGGGGGGCGGGTAATTTCAGAGTCTCTGTACAGCCCTGCTACTCCGAGTGTGGGCTGGGACCCGCATGCTCAGAATGCAGACTCTCAGGCCCCACCCTGGACCTGTTCCATCGGCAGCATCTGTTTTTTGGTGAGGCCCCCAGAGAGGCGATGGTTACTCAAGTTTGAGAACTACTCCGTGTCCTACCGAGGAGGGCCGGCGAGAGGAAGGCCGGGCGCCAACTGCCCCAGCAGCACATTTAGAACTAAATGAGGGAGAAGAAAGTAAGACCAGATTTGAACCCCGTTCAGTTCCACGGACTTGATCGTGCTACATACAACCCCCCGCCACCCGACTTAAGCAGGAGCAGGAAGGTGTCACTAACAAGTGTCCTCACTTACACTCTCAGCCACCTGTGCTACGTCAGCAGAATTGCACTGCAAACTGGAAAACTGGGTTCCTGTCTTCCCAAAGTTTTAAAGAAGCCTCAGCCACGGGCCAAGGAGCTCTTTCCACATTCCTTGGGTGACCTACTAGCTCATCAGGTTTAGATGCCGCTTTCTGCCCGGCGCTAAGCCTGCATGGATTTTTCTGCCCCGTATTCATTAGCGACAAGCTAAAAAAAGGAAAAGAAATGTGAAGGTGATTTCTTGGGGGCCCTGTGTCAATCTTCCAAAGGGAAGTGTGAGGCTTTCAAACCAGCCCAGTGAGGGACTTCTTTATTGGTTTTGCTTTTTAGGCTGGATTAATAAATCCCGGATTCCTTCTCCGCACAGGTATATTTTTCATTCACTGATGATGGGAGAAAGCCTCCTGCTCACATCTGTATTATAATAAATGCATTATAAATGAGTAAGTAGGAAACAGTAAGGAAATGATGTTTTACTTTTAAATGCTAATTACGAAGCCCGGGTGCAGTTAATGTGCAGGGTGTTCTGTCAATTTTTAATGTTTATGCCAAGTGTAGTCTTCAATTTAACATGAGCTTTTAATCCTTTGAGTACTAAATTGCTTTTTAATGCTTGCAGAACAACATTGTGTTTGCACAAAGTCAGGTCTGAAAAATGTATTTAGTACAAGGTGTGTTGTGGGAAGGAGGCGAGGGGGGGAGAGGGGAACTTTTTTTTTTTTTTTAAAAGAAGATGGTGCTGGAACGCAGCAAAAGCAAGCAGCTCCCCGTTCCCTTCCAGAACATCATTTCCTATTCCTTCTGAGGTTGCTGAGCGCGTGTTGCTGTTGTTCTCCTGCTGCCGACTTAACCCTCCCGTGAAAGCTTCCCACTCCCAGGAACACAATCAGCCCCGGGGTACACCTTGCAGCATCAAAAAAGCGCAGCGAAAACCTGCACAGGAGGGGCCGCTGATGGGCTCCGACCACCCTCCGGGCACACACGGAACTGGAAGAGAAAGGGGATCCGGGTGTCTTTGGGGCGCTGAGCCGCACAAATAAGCAGAAAAGTAGGAGGAGCCAACTTTTCATTTCCCGTAAATAAAAGACCTGGCTTTTCAGACAGGAAGAGGGGCAGAAAAAAGCCGAGAAAGGCAGAGAATGGGGCCTCGGGATGCCCTCTGTTCGGAAGAGCCTCCACCAACTCAAACCTCCATGTGTCCTGTCATCTAAGTCTCACCTTCCAGAACCTGCTCTATTCCCAACACACCAGGCTGAACTCCTCATAGCTTGTCAAACAGGCTCAGTGGCTCTGAGCTCCGCATACAGGCAGCAATGCTTCTGTATCAGCCAGTATGGCGCCAGGACCCATGCCAAGCACTTGATGCAGATGAACTCATTTTAGTCCGCCAAGAAACTCTTCTACTATTGTGATTCTTCCCATTTGGCAGATGAAGAAACTGGTGCACAGAGAAGCTGAGTAACCGACCTAAGCTCACACAGCCAGTACGAGGTGGATCTGGGATATGGACATGACTCCAGGGACCCACGCCCTTAACAGGCTGACACGCCACCTCCCCAGCCTCCGGTGAAAGGCCCTTCCCGGCACCTTTTATCAGCCGGCGTCTCCCACTGGTCAGCTGCGAGCGCTGAGGCCACCTGCCCTCCTGGAGACCTTCTCGACAGTGACCCTCTCCTCTGTCGGTCCCTTGCACCCTGGCCGGGCTGGACCGTTCAGGGTCTGCGTTCACACTGGAGCAAGCACTTCTGTAGCTGGATCTGCAGTCACCACGTCAAAGGTCTGTGACTCTGCTGTTTCTAAGGAACTCCTTGTGTCACAGGCACAGCAGAAGTGCTGGGGAAAATGGTGCCCCCTAGGCTTGGGGACAAACGCCTCATCGGAAACCGGGTTGCGGTTAGTCTGAATCTTATCAAACGGCTGTTCTGAAGGACAAGACGGCAACTTCACAGGTTTCAGTGTATCCCCGGCCAGGCCTCCAGGCGGGTCGGTGGGTCCAGCAGCGGCACCCAGGCCCCGCCCCCACCATGTCGCCGACTGCCCCCCAGCCTCCCGCTGCGAGATGCTCCCAGCGGCAAGGTATGAGGCTCCCTGCCTCTGCTAGAAACCAGTTTCTGGAAGAAAGCATTTGTTTCCCCGTGTTTTCCTCTGGTGATTAGGCATTCAGAAAGAACAATGGCCACAAATACACACTTTGTAAACTGCCTAATGATTAAATAATATATTTCTAAAATTTGAATCTAAAAAGGCCATTTTTACATGTGAAGGCTAATGGGCAGGCCTGACAGACTTCATACAGCTGTTCCAACAGGGAGGGGACTAAAGGGGAGAGACGAGACAAGGTTATCACTTTTCAAGTTCCACCATAGCGCAAAATACCACATGGAGACCCATGGCTGTCACTTACCCCAGGACAAGTGCAGCATGAATACACATTTTTATGAATCTATTTGCTACACGGTCGGCCACAGAGTAATTTGATGCAAAACCACGTGTTAGCTTTACAGGTACAACTACAAATGCCTGAGGAACTGAAGCCGGTCTAGAGATACGAAAAGACTAGAAGCATCAAGGGACCTTTGTCTGCTCGTAAACCAAAGAGAAGATTTTTGAGATCTAGTCTATTGCTTGAACCAAAAAACATCAGTGAGGACAGAATGCCAGCCTGTCCGTCTTGCCTCAGCCGGCCCCCATCTACTGCCATCAAAGCCAACGATTCCATCTCCACCTCTGCTGCCTGGGTATTTTGGTTCAAGTCCAGGCCTCACAATTGCAACTGTGACTTAAGCCAGGACCACGTCTCTGTTGGTAAACGGTAAAACTCACTCTGAGATGTGAATCATTATTATCCATTAATTACCCACCAAACCCATGATCCTTCTTTTACAGCAGAGAGTTGTCACAGGAAAGCAACTGCCCAGCAAAGGACTATACTTCCAGGTTGCTCCCATACCCTCTACAACTAGTTAAGGCCACTCGACTCATTTTTGGCAATGGCGCATCGGCAGAGGAGATATGTGTCAATTCTGGTCTCCTTTCCTCTGGCCGGGCGGGCATCGAAGGGAGACTTAAGGGATAGCAAAGTCACAAGAAAAAAAAAAAGCTAGGTCCCCGAATCACTGCATGGAGGAGAGTCACGTGACACCAGGAATCTCCACATCAAGACTGTTGGTTGGGAGTTCCCGTTGTGGCTAAGAGGTTAACGAGCCCGACTAGCATCCATGAGGATGTGGGTTCAATCCCTGGCCTTGCACGGTGGGTTAACAATCTGGCGTTACTGTGAGCTGTGGTGTAGGTCACAGATGCGGCTCAGATCCCATGTTGCTGTGGCTGTGGTGTAGGCAGGCAGCTGTAGCTCCGATTGGACCCCTAGCCTGGGAACCTCCATATGCCACAGGTGTGGCCCCCAAAAGACAAAAAGACAAAAAAAAAAAGGCTGTTGGGTGGATGAGAAATAAACAGCTGCTATATTTAAGCCTCTATTCATTTTGAGTCCACCTGCAACAGCAGCTGACTTTATCCTAAAGAATATACAGACCCTCTGGTTACTCTGAAAAAAGCCTTTCATCATTCCGTAGAACTTCCTATCCTCTGTCTGGAAGAGGGGGATATCTGAAAAACCACTGAAGATTTCCTGATGAAAAGCAGCAGAGAAGAACAAGTAATAACAGCAAAATCAGCCACCCTATCTTCCTTAACTAGGCTCAAGACTCAATATTTAGGGAGAAAAGAATCCGACGCCAATTTACTTTATCTAAAATCACAAACCGAAGACGCTGAGAGCCCAGTGTAAGCCTGTCACTGCGCAGGGGACAGGAGAGGGGACAGGAGAGGCAGGAGTGGGGCGAGCCTCCTCCCACCCACCTTGTAAGGGCGTGCCGCCCAGGAAGAGCCTTTTACACACTGCCCGCCCTCCGTCCGGAACTTTCTCCCAGGAAGACGCGGGTGGAGAGCGACACTGCTCCTTTCTCATCTGGGACAAGTCGCTGCAGGCCCAGGAATGGAGGCAGCATCGCCAGAGCAGTGATTTATGAAGTCCGGCTTCTCGCCCCGGCAGTTACAGCTCCTGCTTTCACGTCAGGGAGCACGGCTTTCTAATGAATCGCTGCCCACGCGCTCTCCGCCAGGTGACCTGCTGGGTTTGGAAATGAGGACTGTTCCCCAGGCAGTAGTTAGGGTTTCCTGTTGCTTCCTTAGAGACTTTTCGGCCTTGTAGGACCCATGTGGGCTCGGGGACAGGCTGGGCCGTGGCCCCTGTTCTGTGACGAGGCCTTTCTCAGCCCTCACCCTCTTTTCTAAGGAGGCCCTGCACACAGACGCCCGGGCCACACCGCTGTCGATGAACGTTCTACAGTGGCCGGCAGAGCGAGGCAGCCCTTCCCACGCGAGGCCAAGTTCAAAGGGACAGCTGTGTCCTCAGAGCTGCCAGGGCACGTGGGAAGGCTTGGCGGCCCCCACCCGGCCCATGCCTCCTGCTCCGGGGCTCCCCCTTCCCCATGTTCGATCTGCTTCACCGGGCAAAGGTTCCGTGGAACTGCCAGAGAAGGTTCAAGATTCTTATTTGACAGAGGTGGGACCGGCTTTCTGGGGGGTTGCTAGCACTTCAGGTTTTATTTATGACGGAAAAATGTCAAAGAAGAGAATCTAAAAAGCCATTCCTGTACCTCAAATCAAGGGTTAAACCGAGGCCAAGGCCTAGGCCTGCACCCGGACTGCCTCTGCAGTAGAGCCTCGTTTCTAGAACAGTTCAACGACTTCCTGATGTAGGCAGCGCCTCACCTGAGTCTCACCGGAAGGAAGATATCATTAAGCCCATTTTACAGGTGGAGTTTAGGAAGTTGCCTGAGGTCACAAACACCAGTTAAAATCGAGCTCTAGAGCCTTCCCCCAAAACAGGTGCACTGCGGGGCCTCCTTCTATCTCCACCTCCTCGCCCCGAGGGCCACCCCCTCAGCCCTCCTGCGGGTTCTTGCTCCATTTCCACCTCCTGAGGCGGTGGCCCCTCGTCCCTGTGACTGAATTCTGCCTGGTGGGGCCCCCCAGCCCTGTGAAGCCAGCCAGGAAACACCTTCCTGGAGAAGGCAGCCTCCGGCACCCGCCAAGCAGTTTGTGTTTCTCTGCTGCACACCCCAGCCTCTGCCTGGATCTCCCTTCCGTCTGTCCTTACTCCCCGGATGACCAGGCGGCCTGCGGGAGGGCCGGATGACCTGGGGCCGAACGCCCGCTCTGAACAGGGACAGGGCGCGCCCTCTGCGTTCCCACCTCACAGGAGGAGAAACACAAGCCAACAAGTCAAGCCACAGGGTAAACGCGAGGCATCGCGTGTGTCGTGAGGGCCAGACGGGGACGGTCAGGGGAGCCGAGGGGGTTCCACAGGAGCCAGGTCTTCCCACCTGCAGAGGATGAGCTGCAGGGAAGCTTTGCAGGCAGAGGCCACGGCCAAGGGGAAGGCCCCAGGCGACGAGGCAAGAACACGGGGTGGGGGTTGGGGGGAGGCCGCAGGGCCGCGTGGGCAGGGTCTGCACTGGATCCTAGAGCACCAGGAAAGCTAACACTTCAGGCAGGGAGTTGCCGTGACCTGACTGTTGCATTTTATTTTATTTTATTTTTGGTTAACACCACGCTGGGTCCTGTGTGAATGGGTTGGATGGGAGAGGAAGCAGAGGCCGGTACACGGGCGTCGGGGATGGATGACGCAGTACTCAGATGCCAGTCTCTGCCACCCAGCAGGCCTTCAGTATGTATGTGGGGCCCCTCGGCGGGGGACAGTAATGCAGGCTGAAAGGCTAGACTTTTCCATTTACCTGCTGCACAGCCTGGAGTGATCATGAACAAATGAGAGCACGGCAAAGCCCCAGGCCCCTCAAATACAAAACAGGGTTCAAAACCCCGACAGCTACTAGGCCCACTGAGGACACGTGTAATGCCTTCAGCCTCGGACCCCTGACGGTGGCTGTGGACACCAGAAGGGACCTCAGGAGCTGCAAGGGGCGGGGGAGGGGCAGGCCCAGGCGTCCTCTTATTTGCCCCGCTGTGCTTTGCCCCGCTCTGGCCATGCTGCGCCTGGGGTAAATGAAACCTTCGGGCGTGCCCTCTTCTGTCTGAGGCTCTGCCCGCGGAGGTGCTGCACGGAGCTGGGTGTCTGGAGTCAGCACATGGACAAAAGGGAGCCCCCAGCCCGGAGGGGCCAGGAGTGAGGGCTGGCTCGAGTGCGCTGCAAAGCTCTCTGCAGGGACATGTCACATCGAGAGCGCACTCATCTGGAGCGAGTGGCAGGGACCCCAGTACTGAAGCCACCACCCAGGACTCCATCCCCAGGGTCGAGAGGCTAAGAGCCGGGTACGGTCCGCGTGCTTGCCGTGTGTTACGTCCTGCCTCCGGCCACCCCTCTCTCAGCCTCACCTGTCTTCACTGCATGTGTTGACATGACAGTAAATCTTGGTGCATTTGTTCTTCCACCGTCGCCACAAAGCCAGGGACTCGGGGCTCTCTTTTTTCCCCAGCTGAAGTCCGGTTCTGTATGGGTGCCTGGCCCGTAGCAGTTACCCAGCGAGCAGAAATGACTTTAACCCTCACAGCCACCCCAGAAGGCAGGTGCCCTTCGCACTGCACCAGCTCTGCTATCTTACAGAAAAGGAAGCCGAGCTCAAGGAACACGGCCCAGGTCACACAGCCAGTGAGCGACAAAGCTCCAGAACCAAGAATCCATCTGCTTACCCACTGTGTCTTGAGGCAGGAAACGACAGGACAGAGGCCTGTGGTTCCCAACCTGGGCTGCACACAGCATCACCCAGGAGGGGGTGGACAGTGAAAAACCAGAACGCCCAGGTCACACCCAGACCAGGGAAGCCAGAATCTCTGAGTAGGACCCCGAGGTCCCGGATTTGAAAGCTTCCTAGTGGATTCCAACGTGCAGGCCAGGATGAGTGAGAGGAAACCCAGGAAGGGCCGCAGGGATCCAGAGAAGGAGATGTTGGCTGCAGCCGGGGCGGCCGGAGCAAAGCCTCTATGAGGGCCCCTAGCGAAGCTGACCACGACCGACGCCCCTTCCAGGCCTGTGCTCTCTCCCACCGCTAATCCCCGCTAATCCCCAGCCTTCTCCCTGGAGCTAAGGTAAGTCTCACAGCAAGGCTCCCGGCCTCCCCTGCAAACACACAGCAGCCCAGCTGCCCTAAGCAGCTTTCAGTGTGTATAACACGACTTTGACAACGCCTGCAGCCCGCCTGGGAGTGCACTGGAAAACCAGTTTAGATTCGCGAAGAAGCTGGTATTAAAAGCGCTGAGGGTTCTCTGACTTGGGCTGCCATGCCTGTTAGGGCCCGTGAATAATAAAAGGGGAGCCTGTAATTCCACTAAAAAATGAAATTTCCCCATTTCTGCAGAATAAACAAAAACAAAATAATACATTAGCTCTGCAATATGTCTGTGCTTCAGGGCCTCAGATTGTCATTAAAGTTGGATTTTATCCATGACAGATTTCTCCACTCCTCTTACACCCCAAATAAGAAAAACACACAGCCTGTACGATGAATTTCCTTTCCTTCCTATTTTCTATCTGCATGTGGTTTATCCATACTGAACTGTGGGGGAAGTTGCCCAGACACTGGGCTCCTGTTCACAGTTCTTTGCCCTTCAGCCCTGAAACATCTCCCAGGGCGTTCTTAAGACTCCTAGAGGATCACAAGCATCCTGCACAATTTAAGGAAGATGAAAGGAAGCCCCCCAGGAGCCCTGCTTGTGGTTGTGTGGGGTGACTCAGAGAAAGGCTGTTGGCCCTGGGTTCAAAGCGGATCAGCCCCTCGAGGGGCTGGATTCAGCAGAGGGATGGATCAAAGGCTCTCGTAGGTGGCAGCAGCCAGGCACCGTGGTAGTAGCTAAGCTTTGAAGCCCTTATCTGAAAAGTCCCCGCACCTATTCCTCCAAGTGTGAGCATGTGTGCAACCGTGCACGTGGGGGTGGGAGGAAAAGGAGGTCTCCCATCACTAGCTCGGGTGCCCCCAGACCCCTAAACAGACCCCCAGGGCATCCAGACAATCACCCTCAGGTGGGAGGAGGAGACACGCCGGTCAAGGACCCGCCACTCCTTGCCAAAGGAGCCCACTGCGTCCACAGTAGGCGATGACCAAGCCGGACTCAGTGTCCTGCTGCCCTGGCCACCGCAGGCCTGGGAGCGCCGGGCAGGTGGGAGGGATCCTGGTCTCCACTTCAGCAGGGGCTGGGGTTTTCGGAAGTGGGACTTTCATGGCCCTCTTCCCCTCTTGGGCAGGGCAAATATGATGCTTCGAAGGTATCTGTGAAACGGGGGAAAAGAAAACCAAAGAGGTTGCACCTGCCACATATCGGGGACTAGTCACTTGCCAAATCGGGGGCTCTGCGGAAAACACCCTCCGAGGGCCTCCTGGGCCTCAAGTTCTCTAGTTCCCTCCGCCTCGTCCCCAGAAGAGTTCCCTGTTCACACGTGGTCAAGCCTGGAATGACGGGAACACGAACTTGGCGACTTGCCATCCCGGGATCTCTTGCCCCACAGGGTTGGAAAGAACCCCGATGACGGCTACGGGTTAGGACACCCCGCCCGGATCCCTCCGTGAAGCAGTGGTGCTAGGGAGAAAACAGCAGCAAATTAAGACATCGGGGAATATTCCAGAGCCAGCGCCACAAGTGGCCCAGGCTGACACAATAACTCCCATCTAGCTTTGATGTCTTGATAGGTTTTTAACAAATTCTGCTTCAGTTATCCAGCTGCTTAGCTAATCAGATATTATTACCCCCTTTGTGCTTCTCTGTTTATCTGGCCTGCCTTGCTGTAAAAGGAGCCCCCATAATGATCCCCATCTAAATATTTCACTTCTAACACAAATGTCGCTGCTTTGCATTCTGGGAAGAGTCCACAGCTCACTCGGCTAAGGAGCAGCTCTCCTGCTTCCTTGGGGAAAAAAAAAAAGCTGATTTTAGCTGTACATGATCTTGATGGAATTTTCCTGTATAACGTGTCCTGTGCCTACAAAGCGGGGAGGCAGACAGCGAGGCTGCAGCTTAAGTGCAGCCCACACGCCGAGGACACCTGCAGTGGAAGCCGTCAGGCGACCACATCCCGCTCATCCCCGGGCTTTGTCCTGACATCAGGAAACCACAAGGGACGTTTGGGCCAACCGCAGTGTGCCTTCAGAAAGCCACAGAGAAACCATCAGAGGGGGGACGGGCGAAGCACCTGAGGGGTCGTGGAGAAGAGTCAGCGGCAGAACTTGGCCCTCGCTCCGTGTCTCTCATCCGAGGAACGTTCTTGGGGTCTTTCTGTGATTTTTCAAGTACAGATGTGACCTCGTCCCAGCACAAACGTTACATGTGCTTACAGGATGGGAGTGAAGGCTGGGTCTCGAACCTCAGCACATGGGTGGTGGTGCTTCTCGTGTGAGCTGCTATCTCTCAGAGCAGAGACTCCATGAGATAGATCACAACTTATTCTGATGCAAAAACTGATGCAGGGTCACTGGCAGGCCCGGCCAAACACCCCAGAGAGCCAAGGAGCTCTGCCTAAGACCTTTAGTGACAGGTCCACCTTATCCGCCACGACGGTTGCCTAGTGATGGATATACGCAAACACACCCACACCATGCCCCCGATCAAAGCCATCAGATGGCTTCCCGCAATGCGGAGAATAAATTCCAGCCTCCTCACCATGGGCTACCGGGCCCTGTGGGGCCCACCCTTGGCTACCTCTGCAACTTTGCCTCATTTCTTCATCTGTAAGATGGACACAACAGTTACAGAAGGCATAAAAATACTACGTATGAAAGTGCTCTGGAAGCCATCAGTCTCTTTAAAAATAGATGGTATTTAAGTTAGTTCATTGAGCCTTTTACAGATTACACTAATTCTTTTTTTTTTTTTTTTTTGTCTTTTTGTCCTTTAAGGGCTGCACCCGCAGCATATGGCTAGGGGTCCAATCAGAGCTGTAGTGCCGGCCTACACCACAGCCACAGCAATGCGGGATCCGAGCCCCACCTGCGACCCACACCACAGCTCACGGCAACGCCAGATCCTTAACCCACTGATGGAGGCCAGGGATTGAACCAGCGCCCTCGTGGATGCTAGTGGGGTTCATTAACGGCTGAGCCTCAAGGGGAACTCCAGATCACCTTAATTCTTACAGTTCTCAAACAACTTCCTACAGCTCATATATGTCACATCAAAAAAACGGGGAGCCAATGGTCTGGATCACAGAACTAACTAACATTTTAAACTATCCCATGAAATTAAGACTGGCAGAAGACAATCCTTCAAATTTATTTGGAGTTTTCAAAATCTTATCTATTCCTTAAAAGGAGTCTATTAAAATATTATCAAATCATGTCTTTTTGTGCCACAACGGAAAAACTGCAGCTGCCGTATGACTGTACTATGAAAAATGAAATTACCTTTTTTTTCAAAAGGCACCGAGGGTCCCAAGGGGGCTTATATATATCCCAGAAGGGCGAGATCAAGGTACAGAAGACAAAAAAGAGTTCGCCAGGTGGATCAGGCAGAAGATCCAAAAGACGCGGCGAGCTCAGATCTTAGTAGGCATCGGGAAGTCCTGCCAGGGAGAGAAGCGCTGATGAGCAGTCCAGATGTCCGCTAATGACCAGGAAAGACCGCTGGCAATAATTCCAGAGCACTATCCATAGACAGCAGACTTTTGGCAAGGCTTTGATTTATAGGTCAAAGGAAAAGGTGCTCTAGCCACCAACTGGGGAGGGGGTTAGGTCAGGGGCAGCAGACACAGTCGGCTGCTTACCCCATAGCCATTCCCCTTTCTTCTCTGCTAACGGAGCCTTAATTGTGGTGTGTGTCCAGCACCGGCGGGGGGGGGGGGGGGGACTGTGATCGTTGGAGCCAGGGATGACAATCTCAGTCCCCTCTTGCCTGGAGGCAAGTGATGCTGCTGCCGTGGCCAGCAAGCCCCCAAAGGAAAGTCACTGGAGGCTTCTGGGAAAATCCTCCCAGCTACAAGATAAGAGCATAAAGAAGAGGCCCCCATTTTTATCCCCCCTTCTTTCCTTCCAGCATGGTGCCACGCGAGAATGTGACAGTAGGCTTGGAGTTTAGCAGCCATCTCGCGACTGTGAGGGAAGTGGTTCCTGAAACACTGAGGTGGCGGCGTGGAAAGGCTGAGAGGTGCCTGGGTGCTCTGTGACAACGGGGTCCCCTGCGATAATGCTGACTGAACCTCTACAACGACTGCTAATGGGTGGTAAGCATGTATCTTTTTTTTTTTTTTTTTTTTTTGCTTTTTAGGGCTGCACTCGAGGCACATGGAGGTTCCCAGGCTAGGGGTCGAATCAGAGCTACAGCTGCCGGCCTACACCACAGCCACAGCCACAGCCACAGCCACAGTAACACAGGACCCGAGCCACATCTGCAAACTATACCACAGCTCACTGCAAAGCCCAATCCTTAACCCACTAAGTGAGGCCAGGGATCGAACCTGCATTCTCATGGATCCTAGTCGGGTTTCTTAACCACTGAGCCAGGAAGGGAACTCCTGTATCTTTCTTTTTTAAGCCACATGTGTTTCGGCTTTCTG